>VMDO01002755.1:94339-127642 GCA_007922755.1 Pedetes capensis | reverse complement strand
TAAATCACAGATGCTGTTGAGTTGAGAGAGACAGCGTATAAAGGAATCTTTCTCTGGGTTTTCATAGAAAACAAATTGTGTGTGTGTGTGTGTGTGTGTGTGTGTGTGTGTTTGTGTCTGTCTGTCTGTCTGTCTGTCTGTCTGTCTGTCTGTGTGTATCTCCATCCACTTGCATTAGTCAATTCATTAGCAGGCGCAAAAGTTATTTCATATATTCTCACTTCTAACCCATACCCTTGTAATAGTTTTAGATGGCTACAAAATCCTCATCTGATTCTATTCTATTCTAATCCACACCTGATTTTGTAGCCCTCTATACCTGTTGAAAGGGTGGGGGTTAGAAGTGAGAATATATGGTTCAGCTGAATTTAGTTTTATACAATAGAGAAATACAGCATGATATGTTTGGTGATAACTGACATTATCACTATTATCTAGAATACTTAAGAATTGCCACTCATTCTTTCATTAACTCAGTAAAGAAACAATGTCTTTATTTCACTTAATTAAAAAAGACCTTATGTGATAAGTTAGAAGTAATAGGAAAGCAAGACTGCTTTGTACTTGGGTATTGTCGAAGGAACATGTATAATGAGATGGGTTCCAAATTGTAAGATGAAATATTATTTCAGACTCTCACTATTTATACTTTGAAGGTCACCATTTAATATTAAACACAAGATGCATTTCATTCCTATGGTAGCAGACATTATGATGTCACTTTGTTTATTCACCATTTTCCATAGGAAACTTGTGAATTATGAGGCCACCACTTAGAATCAAAGCTGTAGAAGATTGTAAGCATTCTACAGCCTGACATGCCCATGTTTCCTATTTTAGACCTGACTGATCTTCAGATAACATATGGTGGTACAAGTAATTGGAAAATTGACAGACCTGTCAAGAAAGTATGCTAGATGGGACCAAAATGCCATGCTGCAGCACATAAAGTGTCTTAGATGTTAAATTTATTGTTTTGTATCAAAGAGTAACGTAAAAATATCTGGTTCACTCCCTACAAAGAACACTTTTCAATAGCGGGTGTTTTCCACAGTAATTCTTAGGACACTGATAAAATCAGTTGCTTTTAAAAACATGTCATAGGAAATTTTAGTCAAGGTGTAATATAAAATAGCACATACTATAAATGTTTAAATGTTATATAATTTTACCCGGGGTATTTGTAATCTTTTCCTTGGGATTCCTGAAATCATGATAGTTCATAGTCTCACAGATAAAATATAGTTAAAGTGCATTAAGTATGCTGGAAAATGGCGCTAAAGTTTGTATTTTAATGTTTTCTAAAATTTATTTCACAGGAAGATGAAAATGAAGCGGAAAGGAAAAATATGTCTCAGGAGCTCAGCATGGAACAGAAAAATCCAAAGAAATAAAGGATTTTCTGTACTGTTTTGAAAAGTTTGCAACTTACATAGTAGCAGATAAAATTTCTAATTTGTAAAATGTTAAATTGTAAAATCTAATTTGCAAAAATGTTCTCAATAAAGTCATTGAAATAGGAGCTTGTAGTTGGAATTTTTATGTTTTTAAACAATTTTGATTTTAAAGCTGACCCTTAGAGATGTTTTTAAAAGGAGGAATATTCTTTACTCAGATTTGAGAACATAGAATTTTCTTATGTCTGTAACATAAATGTTAACACATCAGTATGACCTAAGAGAAAATTCTATGAGTCTTTTTTATTCTTAATAGTAGTCTGTTATTTTTTTCAGAGGTTTACCAGAATTCAACTTATCAAGAAAAACCAACATAATTTAAAAAGATCAAGGAATGTTTGCACATGAAAACACTTAAAACCAACCAGTGCCACAAGATGAAATACTATTTTCTGATTTCATCAACGTATGTCACTTTACTCCAGAATTACAAGGAACAATAAAAAAGTATGATAGTTTAACATTCTCTGTGGCAGAGGTAGTGCCATGGTCTTTAATTTTTTAAATATTTTCTAAATGCAAGTCCCTATATTTTTTTCCCAGCTATTTCAAGGACAACGTCTATATGTGTTTCTTTGGCTTAGGAATCTAACATTCCTCTGATCCTTATCTTTATTGGAGTTCTCAGTAACCAGCCATTTTATCCTCCCTAGTTCTAATTTCTAAGCTGTCATTTGTCAACTGCAGCAGGAGCAATGAATCTTCTTGTTATTTGCAGAGCCAATTGTTTTTGGCAGATGTCTCTGTTTGATTACTGAGGCAAAGTTTCTTAAAATGAGAGGCAGAACTTGGGGAGGCTTATGAGAGAATGCCAGCATACAACTTCCTCCCTGTGTGAATGGAATCAGTCTATTTGCCCTGGAGCCATATTTTTATCACATGCTGCTGACAAGCTCAATAAATGTGTGACAGTAGGACATGGCTGGCTGCCCTGATACAGTGGGCTGGAATGGAGAGAAACTGGAAGTAGGTAAAACAGGAGATTCACCAAAGGATAACCTCTAGTAATCTTAACTATGGAGAGCAAGGAAGCAACTGTGACACAAAGACTCCCTGGATAAATTTTAGCACAAAGACTTTGAGCCAAAGAAAAGGCTGAGAAGGCAGCTCAGAGTCCGCAGAGGGCCTTTGCGATAAGCAAATTCAAAAATTAAGGTGACATTTTCTTCCGACATCAATCTGTTTTAAAATGCAAGACTGGTATTGTAGCAATAGCATCACTTTTGAAAATAGGGAGTAATACAAAATTCATATCATAGCTGACGTGTTGCAGGTAGTATGCTAAATGGTTAGAATTTTTTTTGCCACATGTAGTTTAGCTCAGTTGAAAGAGTTTTTGCTCTGTGTGCTCTGAGGCCCGGATTTGATTCCCAGCACCACAAAAACAGAAGGACCACTCTCAAAACAATCCCCAAACCATCACCACTGAAAACTCTGTGAATAGCAGAGAAGCACTGACACAATGCAGGCATGGCACAATGTTGGGAGTGTTTCATTCTGTTGTACATAGGGCTGCTATGAATTGGACCCAAATTGACAGCCCCTAACAACAGCATTGCCACATAATTGTCTCTATAAAGATATATGACTGATACTAGTGGTTTTTGCATTGTAGCAGTGATCAGTTGGCTTAGAAAGGGGAAATAAATTAACCAAAGTTATGTAATTTGTAATTAGCAGAGCAAGATTTCAAACCCAAGCACTCTTACCTGAGAATGTCACATTTAGTTATTGTGTAACATCCATTAATACTATACCTCTTTTGATCCACTGTCTTCCCTAAAAATGCAGTCTTTTTTATTAGCATCTCTTGTCTCCCTCTGCCTCTCCTTTAGTTGTCTTCCCCAACTTCTTAGCTGTACCTTAATTCATTTTTCTATCTTTGATTTGAGTGAAATAAGGGAAACCATTATCATCAACATTCTGTCTGCTCCAAAACATGAAAATCTTGCTTATAATGGAACAGAAAATATGAAAGCAAATACTACTTCTCTGTGATTTTTCAAGAACTCTATCACTAAATTTTAATAGATTTTATTCAGTTGTTCGTGTGCTGTCATCTGTTTTCAATGCCTGCATTTCTAACATGAGCTCTTAACTGTGAGAGGCACAGTGACAGCCATTCTAAGTATTTGTATTTAAGTGATTACTTTAGCCATTTAAGATCCTTTTCAAAACATTTTCCAAATGTGCACACCCCTTACTTTAGGACAGTGAGTAATACAGTAGAATCACCTTATATTTCCTTTAGGAAGTTTTTAGGAAAAATTTTTATATGAAAAATTTTAAGGCCCATGTCTTCATACCCTGTGTACATGTATATCTTATAGTGCTACAAGTAATGACGTAACTGTCATTAAGCCACTCACATCTGAATTTAATTCTGCATGTTACATATTTTTATATTATACAGAATACATCCCATATTAGCTCAGGATGTCATAACAAAATATCCAAGGCCGTGTGTCTCAAGCCACAGAAATTTATTTTCTCAGCTTTGGAAGCTGGTAGTCTCAGGTCAGGGTTCAGGGTCCATCCCAGTTCACTTTCCAATGGGGCTCTATTCCTGGCTTGCAAATGGCCATCTTCTCACCATTGCCTTTCTTTAATGCTTGCACACATAGAGGGAATGGAGAAGGGTGCTGAAGCACAAACGCTCTGGTTCTTATTGGGACAGAGTTCTTATTGGGACACTAGTCCTGGTTGGGTTAAAACCCCACCTTTATTGCCTCATTTAACCTTAATTACTTCCTTACTCTAACTAGAGCCACACTGGGAGTTAGGGCTTCAACAGGTGAGTTTGGTGGGGATAAGGGAGGAGGGACACGTTTAGTACATAACACATTTAGATAAAACCCAAGTACCTCTGTTATAACAGCTCTAAGTACTGTTAAGGAACACTGTGGCAAAACTGTTGGCAATATAGATTTTATATGAACTAAAAGACAAGTAGGGGTCCTATCATATGCTTGTAAAAGCTGAACAGTAAATAAGAGAGACAGGAGAAGAACTGATGCTTTTGAATTATGGTGCTGGAGAAAAATATTAAATATACCATGACTGCCCAAAAAAACAAATCTGTCTTAGAAGTGCAACCAGAGTTTCCTGGAAGGAAGGATGGCTAGACTGTGTCATACATATTTTGGACATGTTGTCAGGAGAGATAAATCTCTAGAGAAGGACATCATGTTTTGGAGAATGGCAGATCAATTAAAAAAAAAAAAGGAAGACCCTCTACTAAATGGACTGACACAAGGCTACAACAATACACTCAAGCATAAGAAAGATTGTGTGCATGCATGGTGTTGGGTAATGTTTCACTGTGTTGTATATAGGGTCACTATGAGTTGGACCTGATTTGATGGCACCTAACAATAATGAAATGTTAGAAAGGTATACAAAGTAACTGGAGATACAAAACAGTACATCATTTGGGAAAAAAATTAGGCATCTTTTAAGATGTTAAACATGCCATGAGTATATGACCCTTTAATGTCTCTACTAGATATTTACAAAGGAGAAATGAAAACAAATATTCACACAAAGATTTGTACAGGAATCTTTTAACAGTTTATTCATAACAGCCACCAACTGCAGTCAATTAATTTTTCTGTTTAAATAAAAGTCCTACTTCTTACTCGTTATTCTTTTCCGGAAACATTTGTCACACTAAGCTGTGTAGTGCGGTTTACAAAATTAGGGTTTGATCTTTGTAACAACAAAGTACATGTTAGAAGTGATCACTGTTTATAAAAATGCTAATGAAAGATTTAAAAATCTAAAAAATATTCAAACATTTTTATGCATCTAATATTCAAAAAATGACAGTATATCTACCTGAAAACTTGAAGTAGTTGAAGATTTTTAGTGATTTTATCTTCAGTTTTAATGATTTTTGAATGACTTTTAGTTACAAATATATTTAAACCCAAATTTAAAAATTTAAACCACAGCTGTTTCTTCTAATAAATTTGACCCATTTTCCTTGTGATTAGAAAGTTTGTGCAGGAGGAGGAGCAGAGATGTGTACCCCATTGCTCCAACTTTAAGTATCTTGGAACTGCTCTGAGTTTTATTTCCATACTCATCATACCAAATAAGACATGCTTTCCTCAGAGTATAGTGACTTTTCCTTGTAACTTTCTGATCATCCAGATGAAATGAGGTGAGTCTGGGTAGTCTTGCTTCTTTAGTACTTTTGAAAATCAATAATGATATTATTCATTTTGTGTATCTATTTTCTTTCTGTAAAACAATTACCAAGCAGGGGGCCCTGTGACACACACCTGTAATCCCAGTAACTCTGGAGGCTGAGACAGGAGAATGGCAAGTTCAAGGGCAGAGGTAACCTGTGCAGTTTAGCCAGACCCTGTCTCAAAATTTAAATAAAAGGTTGGGGGAGGATAGAGCATTTGCCTAGCATACACAAAGCTCCTGGGTTCAAACCCCCAGTACTACAAAACAAAAGCAAAAAGCAATGATTTTCCTCAAAGCATGAATAGTTGGTAACTTGATGTCTGTATTCTTACATCCATTATAATTTTTTTTCTCAGATGCAACAAACTATTGCTGTTTAAATTGAATGTATACAATGCCAAGAAAGAGACTCTTTCCTACAAATACATCTCTCATATAGCTACATCAGATTTATTCCAAACTTTATTGAGAAAAAAGAAAGAAATTCAACTAATTGCTATGATATTTCCCAGTGCCTTGGGTGCCTGAGCCTTTTACACATTTCTATTGGTTCAATGCATAGGGCTGTGGCAGCTTATTCTTGATATTAGGCTAAATAAGATTCACTATGAATAGTAAAAAGTAATTAGAAAACTACTCCATTTCACATTACATCAAGAAAGCATTTTTTACATAGCCATGAATGAGCAAATTTCATCCCCAACCCAGACTATCCTGAGCAATCATAGCAGGTAATAAACGTCTCCCCACAGTGAATCAATGTGGAGTCCATGGCTTTGTTATCTGGAGAGGAAGTTAAGTGCTAAGAGCAACAGCATGAAAAGTCACGCAACTATGGTATAATTCTGATTTGTTTCAGAAAAACAATTAATTTCCTAGTTACAAAGCCAAGTAAAAACAACCCTTTAAAACTGTTGAGCCATGAAAACCATTTTCCTTAAGGGCTTTAAATTTGGGAACATGCTCATGAAATTTATAGCTTTGATGAGATAGTCTTTGCCTGCAGTAAAGATGAGAGCTAGATCATTGGTTTCCCAGCATGACACCTATGTGTTCTTGTGTGCACTAGATTTCATTAGGCTCTATTAACACTGCCAATATCGCAATGATATTTGAGAGGTTCACTTCTATCTCTTAGTTTACATCTTTCATTTACACTTACAGCATATTAAATATTCCATTCCAGAAAATAAGACACACTCTACCTATATTGATACTGTCAGTAGAGTGAAAAAAATCACTATTTTCATATTCATGTTGTTCAGGCCACAAACAGTCAAAAGATATGGCTTCTAGAAACTAAAGATAATTGAATCAAATGTTTGTGTAAACCTGCATATGATAATCTTCCTTATTGATATCCAAGGGCAAGAAAATTTGGATCTTCATGATGCCCACCAGTTTCAATCATCATTTTTAACATGGAGTCTAATTCTAAAGATGATGGAAAACTATAGCTGCTCTTAAAGATAAATGAGCTCTTTCAGGACATTCAGATTTCAGGACAATGAGCAAGGCACCTTATTAAGTTGTACTTAATGATCAGAAGTATGGCTTAAAAAACTGACTTGCTCATTGCCCTGAAATCTGAATGTCCTGAAAGAGCTTAATTATCTAGAAAGGTGTGTGTCAGGGCTGTATCATTTCACAGTACCCCTTCAATCTCTATGCTGAGAAAATGATTCGAGAAGCTGGATTCTATGAAGAAGAACATGAAACCAGGATTGGAGGAAGGCTCACTAAAAACCTGCATTATTCAGATGACACAATTTTGCTTACCAAAAGTGAAGAGGATTTGAAACATTTACTGATGAAGATTAAAGAACATAGTCTTGTATATGAATTGTGCCTCAACATCAAGAAAACAAAAACCCTTACAACTGTGATACAACAGTATGCAATTTTATGGGAAACAGAGAAGAGAAAAGATTGAGGTTGTCCAAGATTTTATTTTATTTGGTTCACAATCAATACCCATGGAAGCAGTAGTCAAGAAATCAAAAGATGCATTGTATTTGGAAAAGCTGTTGCAAAAGATCTCTTTAAAATGCTGGAAAGTAAAAATGTCACATTGAAGATGAAGGTGCACCTGACTGATGCCATGGTATTTTCAGCTGCATCACATGCTTGTGAAAGCTGGACAGTGAATAGGGAGACAGCAAAAGAAATGATACTTTTGAATTATGGTGCTGGAGATGAACGCTGAATATATCATGACTGCCAAAAGAACCAACAGATCCATTCTAGGAGAAGTGCAACCAGAGTGTTCTTTGGAAGCAAAGATAGCTAGACTGCATCTTACATATTTTGGACATGTCAGGAGGGACCAATTTCTAGACATCCTGTTTGGGAGAGTGGTGGGTCAATGAAATAAAGGAAGACTCTCAACTAGATGAATTGACATAGTGGCTACAACAATAGGTTTAAGCAGAAAAGATCATGTGCCTGGCACAGAATGGGGAGTGTTTCCTTCTGTTGTACTTAGGGTCACTAAGACTTGGACCCAACTTGAGGGCACCTAACAACCACAACAATGATCAGAAAGAGGTAGTTAACACCTACGGAGTCTTTCATTCTCTGTGCCATGATGAAATAACATGGCAAAGAGCTCTGAGGAAGGAAATCTATTATTTGCAATGTATCATTATTTTTTGATGTTGTACAATGAAAATTCTGTGTTTAAGAAATCTATTTCTATAAACTATGTCCTTAAATTTGTGCAAAGGATTAAAAGTATTTTATCTGTAAGTTTATGATTCCTCTACCATTTATTATTATCAACAATTTCAGAAATACACAAGAGAAAAGAATCCAGTGAATTCCCATGTAGTCAGAAGTGAGAGTCAACAATTATTATTTTTTATCATGCCTGTTATATATCTGTCCTGTTTTCTCCTCTCTGCCAAATTATTATTAAGCTGGTTGCAGACTGCTGTATTTTTTTAAGATACTTATTTTTCTGCACTGAGCAATTCTTTTGTGATTGGATATATTTAACATATATTTTATATGGAAGATTGACATTTTGTTTGGCTTTTTGATAATGTGTGATAGTAGGTTAATATATTAATGAAAGATTGAATACAGTATATTCTGTTTCATGCATATCGGATTATATTTTTACTGAGTCAGAAAGAAGGTATTTGTTTTGATTTTGTTAGTGGTGATGATATAAGAAGCAGAAATTACACAGATTCTCAGTACATATTTGCATTTTTGCACCTTAGGCAGAAAAATAGAACTAATCAGAGCTGCAAATCATGAAGAACACACCTCAACCTCCAGAGCATTGTTGAACCAAGACATCTTTCTGATTATACTAACTAATTAAAACTAATTAAAAATTGAAAGCACGATAAAATAATTTTCAGTTAAAATTAATAAATAAAATAGTCAAATTCTTAGGAACAGAAGGTAGAATGGTGGTATCCAGGGACTGAGAGAAGAGGGAAAAGTAGAGTTTTTAATGGGCATAGAATTTCTGTTCTGCAAAATGAAAAAGCTCTACAGATTATTGTCCAACAATGTGTACAAGTGAAAATCTATAAACATTATGCCAACTGTACTTTTTTTCTCCCTTCAATCCCCTAAAACCACCATTCTACCTTCTGTTTCTAAGAGGACAAAGCACTATACTATATACCTTAAAATGGTGATGATGATACATTTTGTTATTTTTTAAACCACAATAAAAAAGGAAGAAAATATGATCTACATATGCCCAACAAAATAGGCATTATTTCTAGTTCATAGCCTAGAAAATTAAGGCTTGGAAAGGGGAAGTCACTTTCCCAAAGGTAAATGCATGAAGTGTTGAGGTGTGGTTTAGATATTGGTTTGGATAATTCAAAACCTATGCTCTTAAGAGTTAGCTATACTTAAAAATGATTATGGGTACTGTGGAAAACACATTATGTTTTCCAATAACTAATAAGAAAACTAATTGGGGCATATTCCATGCTCTGTGTTCAGCAGAGTGTCGCCCCTTGCTAGGCACACAGTCAAGACTGCCTTATATTTCTCAGCCTCCTTTGTAAGTAGGTTTTCAAACAGGTGACTCATTTCTTGCCACTAGAAATGTGAATGGAAGATGTACCATATACAGCCAGAATGTAGTGTGAGTTGAATCTCCATTCTCTCAATCTTTCCTTCCCCATTCTCCACTACTCTCCTCAAATGACTTTCAGGTGGTGGAGTTACAATATGATTACATGGATCCATGAGACAGTTTATCAAGAATTGCCAAAAAGGACCACCTGAAGTGTGTCAGACAGTGATTGAAATGAGAAATAAACAATTAGCATTCTGCCTTCTGTTTCTAAGAGTTTGACTATTTATTCATTAGTTTTAACTGCAAATTATTTTATTATAATTTCAATTTTTAATTAGCAAACAATATAATGAGTTTTGCCTGCAGCTATAACCCTGTGGCATCCGATCCCGTCAGATCTTGGAAGCTGAGCAGGGTGGGCCCTGTTTGGTACCTGGATGGGAGACCGCCTGGGAACACCAGAAGCTGTAGGCTGGGAGAAGGACCTGGCAACCCCCTCCCCAAAATCAATCTGCCATTGAAAACCCTATACACAGCAGAGAAGCACTGACAATAGTGTTTCCCCTGTTGTACAGAGGGTCGTTATGAGTCGGATACTGACTCTACAGCACCTAACAACATCAACAATAATGGGTTTCAGGGGCTGGGATTTAGCTCAGTTGGTAGAGCACTGCGCTGCAGTCTCTGAGGTCCCAAGTTCGATTCCCAGCACTGCAAAAATGGGAGAAGGACCTGGCAATCCACTCCCAAGGCAAACCCGAAACAGTCTGCCATTGAAAACCCTATGAGAGTCGCTATGAGTCAGATACCGACTGGACAGCACCCAGCAACAACAATAATGGGTTTCATTATGTCATGGTCATACAATTAATTGTATCATGTATCTTGCTCTTAATTCATCCCATCATTACCCCTCTTATTGCTTCCACCATTCTCCCAATATTCCCTTTCCCTTTCCAAATATATCATCTTATATATTCAAGTCTCCTATATGTGTGTGTATATTATATATAATATATACTTTTTAAAAAATAATTCTATATTCTGCTTATGAGAGAGAATATGCAGAGCACATTGTGGTATTTGTCTTTCTGAGTCTGGTTTACTTTGCTTAATTTGATGATCTCCAGGTCTATCCATTTCCCTGGAAATGACATAATTTCATTCTTATTTACAGCTGAATAAAATTTCATTTTATATATATACTGCTGCAGTTGCTTTTGAATGATCTTTAGCAAAATTTTACTTATGTGTGATATTGTTTGATACTTTCCACACTCAGTTTGATCCCCTTTATTGTGAATAGGAACAAATGAATGGATAAAAACATTATATATATATGGAAACATGGATATATTATATATGTATATATACACAGATATACATATATTACATATATAATGTTTTTTATCCATTCATTTGTTGATGGATATCTAGGCTGAATCCATTTCTTGGCTATTGTGAACAGTCCTGCAATTAACATAGAAATGCATGTGTCTCTATGCTTTCTTGACTTAGATTCCTTTGGGTATATGCCTAGGAATGATATAACTGGATTATATAATAGTTCTACTTTTAGTTTTCTGAGGAAACTCCATACATATTTCCATAATGGCTGTATTAACTTATATTCCCACCAGCAGTATCTGAGGGCTCCCTTTTCCCTGAATCCTCAACTGCATTTTTTGTGGTTTGTTCTGTTGATGCTAGCCGTTATGACTGGGGTGAGACACAATCTCAGTGAAGTTTTCATTTGCATTTCCCTGATGTCTAAGGATGTTGAACATTATTTCATCTATTTTTGGACATTTTACTATTTCTTTTGAGAAATCTGTTCAATTCAATTGCCCATTTATTGACTGGATTTTTTTGGTGTTTAATTTTCTGAGTTCTTTATATATTCTAGTTATTAATCCTTATCTCATGAATAGTTGGAAAATATTTTCTCCCATTCTGTGGACCCTTTCTTTATTAATTGTTTCCTTTGCTGTACAGAAGCTTTTTAATTTCATGTAATCCCATTTGTTAATTCTTGCTACTACTTCCTGGGCTAGTGAAGTCCTTTTTTGAAAGTTCTTGTTCATGCCTATATCTTGAAGTGTTTTCTCTGTGTGTTGCTCTACCAGTTTCAAAGTTTCCAGTTCTTTTTTTTTTTTTTTTTTTTTTTTTTTTTTTTTTTTTTTTTTTTTTTTTTTTTTTTTTTTTTTTTTTTTTTTTTTGTTTTTTTTTTGGGGGGGGATTTTGTAGTTGTTTTGTTGTTGTTTTTTTTTTTAGTGTATGGGGGTTGAACCCAGGGCCTCTCAAATACTTTGCAAGTGCTCTACCACTGAGCTGCACCTCTAGCCCTTTTAAAAAACTTTTTATTTTCAGTCAGGTTCTTGCTAAGTTACACAGGCTTAGAACTCAAGATCCTCCTAGCTCCACCTACTGAGTCACTGGGATTACAGGCATCAAAATTTACAATTTTACATTAAGATCTTTGATACATTTTGAATTGATCTCTATACTGGGAGATAAGAATCTAGTTTCATTTTTCTGTATATTGATATCCAGTTTTCCAAACACTATATGTTGAAAGGTTTGCAGCTGTAGCCCTGTGGCATCCGATCCCCTCAGATCTCAGAAGCTAAGCAGGGTCAGGCCTGGTTAGTACTTGTTTGGACACCACCTTGGAACACCAGGTGCTGTAGGCTTGGGAGAAGGACCTGGCAACCCACTCCCAACAAACAATCGCCATTGAAAAACCCTATGAACAACAGAGAAACACTGACAATAATGTTTCCCCTGTTGTATGTGGGGTCACTATGAGTCAGATACCAACTCCATGGCACCTAACAACAACAACATATGTTGAAAACTGTCTTTTCTCCAGTGTATGTTTTTAACATATTTGTTGAATATCAGGTGGCTGCAGGTGCGTGGGATTATTGGGTCCTTTGTTCTATTTCATAGCTCTACTTTCATGTGCCTCCATGTATCTGCCAGTTTGTTGTACTGTGGGGACTTACATGTTGCTGTGATGCTGAAAGCTATGCCACTGGTATTACAGAGAGCAGCAGGGTCATCCATGGTGGACAGGTTTCAGCTGAGCTTCCAGACTAAGGCAGACTTAGGAGAACAACATGGCTATCCTACTCCCAAAGAAATTAGCCATTGGAAACTCTATTAATAGCAGAGAAACATTCTAAGATATAGTGCTAGAAAGTGAGCTCCCCAGGTTGAAAGGCGCTGACAAGACAACTGGGGAAGAGTTGCCTCCTCAAAGGAGAATAAACCTTAATGATAGGAATGGAGTAAAGACACAGAGACCTCCATTTGCCAATGTGGTACAACACTCAAAATGAGAAGGAACAACTGTAAACATCCATTAATTATTGGAACATGGAATATAGGTAGTATGAATCTAGGAGAATTAGAAAGCATCAACAGGGAAATGGAATGCTTAAACATTGACATTCTAGGCATCAGTGAGCTAAAATGGACTGGCATGGGCCATTTTGAATCAGATAATCATATGGCCTACTATGGTAGGAATGACAGATTAAAAATAAATGGGATTTCATTCATCATCAAAAAAAATCTCAAGATGGGTCCTGAAGTACAATGCTGTCAGTGATAGAATAATGTCCATATGCCTCCAAGGAAGGTCAGTTAATATGACTATCATTCAAATATATGCACCCACTACTAAGGCCACAAATGAAGATAGGGAAGATTTTTACCAGCGTCTGCAATCTGAAATAGATTAAGCATACAATCAGCATGTACTGATAATTACTGGTGACTGGAATGAAAAAATTGGAAAAAAGGAAGAAGGCTCCGTAGTTGGTGACAGAAATGATGCTGGAGACTGCATGATAGAATTTTGTCAGACCAATGACCTCTTTATTGCAAATATATTTTTTTCTCCAACATAAACAATGACTACACACATGGACTTAAACATAAATAAGATTGTTTGCCTGGCACAGAATCGTCAAGTGTTTCGATCTGATGTACATAGGGTTGCTATGAATCGGACTTGACTCAATGACACCTAACAACAACAGCAAGAACAACACACATGGAAGCCACCAGATGGAATCTGTTGGAACTAAATTGACTATATTTGTGGAAAGAGATGATGGAAAAACTCAATATCAAAAGTCATAGCAAGATCAGGTGCTGATTGTGAATCAGACCATCAAATGCTCATATGCAGGTTCAGACTGAAACTGAAGAAAATTGGAAGAAATGTACAAGAGCCAAGATATGACCTTCAGCACATCTCACCTGTGTTCAGAGACCAGCTCAAGAACAGGTTTGATGTACTAGACACTAATAGAGGACAGATGAGTTGTGGCATGACATCAAAGACATCATTCATGAGGAAAGTGAAAGGTTATTTAAAAGACAGAAAAAAAAAAAAAAGAAAAGATCAAATTGCATGTCAAAAGAGACTCTAAAACTTGCCCTTGGACACCCAGCAGCTAAAGTAAAGGAAGACATGATGAAGTTAAAGAACTAAACAGAAGATTTCAAAGGGCAGCTTGAGAAGATAAAGTCAAATATTATAATGATATGTACAAAGAGCTGGAGATAGAAAATCCAGAGGGAAAAACCTGCTCCGTTTTTCTCAAATTTAAGGAATTGAACAAAAAAATTCAAGCCTTGAGTGACAATGGTGAAGGATTCTACAGGGGAAATATTAAATGATGCAGGAAACATCAAAAGAAGATGGAAGGAATACACAGAGTCATTATGCCAAAAAGAATTGGTGGATGATGAATGATTTCAAGAGGTTGCATAAGATCAGGAACCAATGGTATTGAAGGATGAGGTGGAAGGTGCTTTGAAGGAACTGGCAAAACACAAGGCTCTGGAAATTCATGGAAAACCAATTGAGATATTTCATCAAACAGATGCTGCACAGGAGGTGCTAACTTGTTTATGCCAAGAGATTTGGAAAACAGCTACCTGGCCAACTGACAGGAAGAGGTCCGCATTTGTGCCTATGCCCAATAAAGGTGATCAAACTGAATGTGGAAAGTATCAAACAATATCATTAATATCACATGTAAGTAAAATTTTGCTAAAGATCATTCAACTGCAACTGCAGCAGTATATAGACAGGGAACTGGCAGAAAATCAAGGCAGATTCAGAAAAGAGTATGGATATTAGCTGAAAGCAGAGAATACCAGAAAGGTTTCTATCAATGTTTTATTGACTATGCAAATGTATTTCACTATGTGGATCATAACAAATTATGGAAAACACTGTAAAGAATGGGAATACCAGAGCACTTCATTGTACTCATAAAGAATCTGTACATGGACCAAGAGGCAGCATTGGAACAGAACAGGTAAACACTGTCTGGTTTAAAGTCAGGAATGGTGTTTCACAGCTGTTCAGGGCTGTATCTTTTTACCATACATCTTCAATCTCTGTGCTGAGCAAATAATCCCAGAAGCTGGACTTTATGAAAATGAATGCAAGATCAGGATTGGAGGAAGACTCATTAACAACCTGAGTTATGTAGATGACACAACTCAGCTTGCTGAAAGTGAATAGGATTTGAAATATTTACTGATGAAGACCAAAGAACATAGCTGTCTGTATGGATTATGCCTTAAAATCAGCAAAACAAAACTCCTTACAATTGGGTTAGTACGTAGCTTCATGAAAAATGGAGAAAAGTTTGAGGTTAGCCAAGCTTTTACTTTTTTAGGTTCTACAGTCAACACCCATGGAAACAGCAGTCAAGAAATCAAAAGACGCATTGCACTGGAAAAATCTATTGCAAAAGACTTCTTTAAGGTGCTGAAAAGTAAAGATTTACAGCCTGGCATGGTGGCACATGCCTGTAATCCCAGCAACTCGAGAGGCAGAGGCAGGGGGATCACAAGTTCAAGACCAGAGGCAGTCTATGTAATTTGGCTAGACCCTGTCTCAAAAAAAAAAAAAAAAAAAAAAGTGAAAAAATGGGCTGGGGGTGCAGTCAGTGGTACAGTACTTGCAAAACTTTTATGCAAGCATGAGGCCCTGGGTTCAACCCCCAGTATTAAAAAAAGAAAAAGAAAAAAAAGTAAAGATGTTACATTGGAGATGAAGGTGCACCTGACTCATGCCATGGTATTTTCAGCCAAATCACGTTTGTGAAACCTGGACGTTAAATAAGGGAGACAGAAGAATTGTTGATTTTAAATTATGATATTGGAGATGAATATTGAATATACCATGGACTGCTAAAAGAACCAACAGATCTGTCCTAGAAGAAGTACAACCAGAGTGCTCCTCGGAAGCTAGGATGGCTAGACTGCATCTGCTATATTTTGGACATGTTGTTAGGAGATACCAGTACTGGAGAAGGACATCATGTTTAGGACAGTGGCTGGTCAACAACAACAAAAAAAAGGAAGACCCTCAGCTAGATGGACTGACACAGTGGGTGCTACAGTGGGCTTAAACATAAAAAAGATCATGTGTCTGGCACAGAATCAGGGAATGTTTCATTCTGTTGTACATAGGGTTGATATGAGTTGGACCTGACTCAATGGCACCTAACAACAACAATGACAACTTACATGTGTGCCTTGCCATAGCTATGTTACTACACTGCATGTTACTATGTTATGCTATTACTATGTCACTCAATTACATGTTTCTATGGCAATGCAGTATAATTTGATGACAGGTATTCTGATGTCTCTTGCATTGCTCTTCCTACTCAGGATTGCTTTGGGTAATTTGGGGTCTTTTTGTTTCCATATGAATTTTAGGGTTTTTCCCCCTATTTCTGTGGACACTATCATTTAAATTTTGAGGAGGATTGCATTTAATGTTTATATTGCTTTTGGTAATATAGCCATTTCTACAATACTGATTCTTCCAAGCCATGAGCAAAGGAAGTTTTTCCATCTTCTACCATCTTCTTCAATTTCCTTTTTTGGAGTTTTGAAGTTTTCATTGTAGATGTCATTCACTTTGTGGGTTAGATTTATTCCTAAGTTTTATTTTATTTTGTTTACTATTGTGAATGTGGTTGTTATCTCTATTTATTTCTTGTATGTTCATTATTGGTATAAAGAAATGCTACCGATTTTTGGATATTGATTTCATATACTGCTGCTTTGAAGAAAGTATTAATCAAATCTAAGAGTTTTCTGCGGGAGTTTTTAGAGTCTTTTAAATGTAGGATCATATCATCTGCAAACAGGGGTAATTTGACTTCCTCCTTTCCTATTTGGATCCCTTTTATTTCTTTCTCTTGCCTTATTGCTCTGGCTTAGACACAAATCACAACATTGAATAAGAATGAAGATAGGGGACACTCATGTCTTATTCTTGATTTTGGAGGAAAGGCTTTTAGTTTTCCCTATTTAGTATAATGCTGGCTATAGATTTGTCATATATAGTCTTTTTTATGTAGAGGTATGTTCTTTCTATTACTAATTTTTCCAGGGCTTTTAGCATAAAGTGATGTTGAATTTTGTCAAAAGCTTTTTCTGCATCTATTGTGATTTATGTCTCTGAATTTATTTATGTACTGTATTACATTTATTGATTTGCATATGTTGAAACATCCTAGCACCTCTGGAATTAAACCACCTCTATCATAGTGTATAATATTTTTAATGTGTTGCTGAATTTGGTTTTCAAGGATTTTATTGGTCTATAGATTTCTTTTTATTTGTGTCCTTATGTAGTTTTAGTATTAGGAGGGTACTGGCTTCATAGGATAAGTTTGGAAGCATTCCTTCCCTTTATCTTTTATGGAATAGTTTGAAAAGCATATGTCTTAATTCTTCTTTAAAGTTTTGGTAGAATTTGGCTGTGAATCTGTCAGATTCTTGGCTTTTCCTTGTTGAAAAACTATTAGTGCTACAATTTCATTACTCATAATAAATAGGCTTAAATTATTCAAATCCTCATGTTTTAATTTTAGTAGATCACATGTGTTAAGGAATTTATCCATTTCTTCTAAATTTTCATTTTTTTTGAAGTATAAGCTCTAGAAGTATTCCCTAATGGTCTTCTGAATTTTATTGGTATCTGTTATAGGGATCCATTTTCCATCTATAATTTTATTATTTTGGATCTTCTCTTTCTTTTGGTCAGTTTTGTTTATCTTTTCAAAGAACTCACTCTTTGTTCATTGATTTCCTGTATTGTTCTTTTAGTTTTCATTTTATTAACTTCTATCATTTTTTTATGTCTTTATGTCTACTAATTTTGGCTTTGGCTTGTCATTGTTTTCCTAATGCCTTAAACTGCATCATTGAGTTATTTTTTTTTGAGCTCTCTCTGTTTTTTTTTTTTTTTTATGTAAACAGTTGTAGCTTTAAGCTCCCCTCATACAACTGCGTTTGCTGAATCCCAAAGGTTCTGGTAGATTATGTTTTCACTTTTATTTAATTCTAGAACTTTCTAAATTTCTTCCCCAATCTCTTCAATAACCACTTAGCATTCAAAAGGGTGTTGTTTGGTCTCCATGTATTTGTATAGTTTTTGTTGTTTCTCTTGCTATTGATTCTAGTTTTATTCTTCTGATAAGATACAAGGAATGATTTCAATCGTTTTGTATTTGTTAATAATCACTTTGTAACCTAAAATGTGGTCTATTTGAACATGTTCCATGTTCTACTGGAAAGAATGTATTTTCTGCAGCTCTTGGATGAAATATTCTGTAGATATCTGTTAAATCCATTTGGTCTGTGGTGCTCTTTAAGTCTGAGGTTTTTGACTGATTTTTTGTTTGGTTGATCTTTCTACTTATGAGAGTGGGATATTCAAGCCACCCATTCTTGTTATATCCGGGCTTGTCTGTCCTTTTATGTCATGTAGCATTGGTTTCATGAAATTTGGTGCCCCAATGTTCAATGCATGTATATTTACAATTGTTTTGTGTCCTTGATGGATTATTCCTCTTATTCATTTTCACTGACCTTGCTTGTCTCCTCTAATTTTGGGTTGAAGTCTACTTTGTCAGATATCAACGCAGCAAATGGAACAACACCTGCTTTTTTTTTTTTTTTTTTCATACTGCATGCTTGGTTATTTTCCACCCTTTCATTTTTAGTTTGTGTGTCTTTTCCAGTGTGATGTGTTTCTTGGAAACAACTGGGCCTTTTAAAAAGTTCTTTTCTTTTTTTTTTTTTTTTTTTTTTTTTTTTTTTTTTTTTTTTTTTTTTTTTTTTTTTTTTTTTTTTTTTTTTTTTTTTTTTTTTTTTTTTTTTTTTTTTTTTTTTTTTTTTTTTTTTTTTTTTTTTTGGTCTTGGGGGTTGAACCCAGGATCTCATACATATTTTGCAAGTACTCTTCCACTTGGCTGCATTTCCACCCCTTTTTAATTTTTTTTCTTTTTTCTTTTGAGTCAATGTCTTGCTAAATTACACAAGCTAACTCTGGTCTTGGACTCAAGATTCTCCTGGATCTTCCTCCTGAGTTGCTGGGATTACAAGCATGAGTTATAGCACCTGGCTGATAATTGGGTCTTATATTTTAGTAAGGTCAATCCGTTTGTCTGTGTCTTCTAACTGGAGTATTAATACCATTTACTTTTAGGGTTGTTACTGTTGAGAGGAATTTTTTGTTTCCTGTGATTTTTCTAGTTGTTTTCCTAGTTGGCTTGAGTATTTATTGTTCTTTGTCCCTTGATCATATTGGAGGTTTGTGGTTTATTAAGTTGGATACACTTGCTTCTCTCATAGTTCTCATTCATTCATATGTTCCGCTTATGGGATTTGTTCTTTCCTGAGTTCTCATATTTACATTTGTCTTTTTTCTTGCTCTGTGTGTGGGGCTACTTTAAATTTCTTCTGTAATGCTGGCTTACTGGTCATAAATTAAGCTTGCACTTTCCTTGGAAGGTCTTTATTTCTACATTGACTTTAAAGAATAACATTGCTGGATATAGTAATCTTGGTTGATAGTTCTTTGCTTTCAAGGCATAAAATACTTCATTCTATGCTTTGCTGGCTTTTAGGGTTATTGCTTAGAGGTCTAATATTCTGAGAGTTTTGCCTTTGTAAATGAATTAGTATTTTTCTCTTATAGCTTTTAAAATTGTATCTTTGCTTTTCTGTGTTAGCATTTTAAGTATAATGTGATGTGGAGATGGTTTTCTCTGGATACCTTTATTTGGGGTTCTAAATTCCTCTAGTGCTTGGATATCCATCTTCCCCTAGATTTGGGGAATTTTCTGGTATTATTTCATTGAATAGGTTTTCTGTGCCTTTAGTTTTAGTCTCAGCTCATTCTTTTACCCCATGGATTCTTTTGTCTCTTCACCATATTCCAGGGTTCTTGAAGTTGTGGTCATGTTCATTTACTTTTTTTTTTCTTTACTCTGTTGATGTCTGAATGTAGTATTTCCTTGACTTTGTCTTCCATCCCTGATAATCTTTGTTCTGCTTGATCTAGTCTGGTGGTGTTACTTTCCATTGCTTTCTAATTTGATTAATTATACATTTCATTTCAATATTTGCATTTGTTTTTTCAAGATCTCAATTTCCTTGCTGAATTTCTCAGCCATATTACTTATTTTTTAACCTAATACCTGAATTGGCTTTTTCCATTTATCTGCTTATTTTGTATCTCCTTTGAGGTCATTAATAATCTATTTAAGTAGAGTTTTGGATTCTGTATAATATTAACCATTTCAGTATCTTTGGCTTCAGTTATTGAGAAGTTATACTCTTTTGGAGGAGTCATGTCATCTTGCTTTTCATATTTCTTGTACTTCTGTGTTGCAATTTTGGCTATGTTGTGATGGTTGTCTGTTTCCACTTTAATTAGTGATCTTCTTAGTGCACATCCTTCCCTTGAGGGCTTAATCCCCTGTATCACCCCAAGAAGACAAATCAAACTGCTGTTACAGTAAGAACTCCAACCGGAACCATACTATAATTACAATTAAAATTGATTAAAGCCAGCTATTTCTTAATCAATGGCCACAGGAAAAAAGCTTGTAAGTATAATGTAGAGTAAATTATGTAGGTAAAAATCATAGTAAAGATAACAATAATAGATGTATGCAATCAAGGGAGGAGGCCTGGAGGAGAGAAAGGTTTAAAGAAAAAGCAAGATTGAATAGAAGAAAGGAAAAAGAAGAGAAAAAGAGGAGAAGAGTGTTAGGAGGTGGGTGAGAAAAGAGCAGGTGATGATAGAAATCTGATGCACAGTATAGAAAAATACATATATAAAACAATATAAACACAAGAGAAATAAAATATATAAACATGAAAGTCTTTTCTTTACAAATAAACTGGAGTGCAAGTAATATTAAAAGTATAGTAAGAAGATAGCAAGAGCAACATGAAGGGCAAAAAAAGGTAAATATTTAAAAAAATAAGAAAAGATCAATTATTGAACACTGTCCTTGTGGATCCTGTAGCATTGGGTTCTATCAAGTGGAGAGGGTGGTGAGTTTAAGTTACAATCTCTGAAGATTAGGGGAAACACACAGAATTACTGAGATCTGTACTGGGGGTCAGGTCTCTGCATTTTCAAATCCCTCCCATTCATGAACACTCTGAGGATAGAGGAGGTTTGGTTTTTGAGTGCCCCACTCTACCTGAGTGTCTGTGTTCTTGGTCTACCATCTGCAAGCTGCACAGCTAAGAGGTTGTTCCTATTGGATATTGGGAACTTTGGGAATTGGGTACCCCCTGTACTTGAATATCAGTATTCCAGTCTGCTATCCAGTGACTGTACAGTAGAGAGGCAGATCTGAAGGCAGAGAGGCTGTTCTGCAGGAATATAATTCTATTGATTTGTTGGGGCAAAGGTGAAAGGATCACAAGTTCAAGGCCAGAGGCAGCCTACAAAACTTAGTGAAACCCTGTTTCAAAATAGAAAATATAAAGGGGGCCTGGCTTGGGGTTGAAGTTCAGTGGTGGAGTGTTTTTCTGGTATGCATGAAGCCCTGGATTCAACCATCTGTACTGAAAAAAAAAAGAAAAATTACATCATTAGATGATTATCATTGTGCAATCATAGAATATACTTACAGAAAATAAGATAGCTATGCCATCACTAGGCAATATGATGTTATTGGGCCACAGTCATATATGTGGTCTTGTCATCAACTTAAACATTGTTATGTGCCACATTACTATTTGTTTTTTGTTATTGAGTTGCAGGAGTTCTTTATACATTCAGAATGTTAACCTCTTACCAGATAAAACGGTTTGCAAATCATTACTCTCATCCTGTAGGTTGCTTTTGTACTTTGTTATTTGTCTCCTTTGCTGCACATTCCCAAGTTTAATGCGGTCCCATTGTATCTTTTAGCTCTTATTGCCTGTGCTTTTAGTGCCATATCCAAGAAATCATCACCAAATGCAATAGTATAATGATTTTCCTCTGTATTTTCTTCTGGAATTTTATAGTTTCAGGTTTTGCATTTCTTTCTTTGATTCATTTTACATTAGTTCTTATATGGTATAAAGTAAAGGCCCAACTTCTTTCTTATGTGGATACCATGATTTTCCAGCACCATTTGTTAAAAAACCTGCTTGTCTTCTTTACCCAGTATCCCTCCCATGGTCCATAAAACAGGAAATTCCTTAAACCCTTCAAAACTCTTGTCCTCTTAAGGAACAACTGAGGATAGTATTTCCTTCCACCTTTCTCTTTTCCTCTTTCTAGCTGCATCCATTGTAGTTATGGCTTCTTTGATTACTCCTTGGTTACATCCTTTATTTCACTCCTCTGTCATGTTACAACCTCATACCTGAACCCAGGCTAGTCAACCAGTACAATTTACTGACCAAATACTATAAAGTCTAATTTTAAGTACAGTCCCATTTTACTAGCAATAGGCTGTGTCATATTTTAAATTTCCACATAGCTTCTCTGCATGCATGTCAACTGTGCCAGAATCCAAAGAGAATGAGTAGTGAAGTAGTGACCAGGCTTGCTCAAAAACTGAAGCAGGTACTTAATAAAGACATCTAATCAGACATACTTTATAAAGGTCTCATTTTTGTAGGGTTCTCAGAATGTACTTCTTTCACTGACACATTCTCCTGAGCACCCTGTGCTCTACACTGAATCACTACCCTAGTTTTATTCTTGTTCCCCGAATGATAGCATCTATTGTTATAGTTTTCCTGCGTGGATATTGAGTCATTCATCATTCAGCCTCTATTGTGAGTCATACACTATGATGCACCATCTTCACTCTTACATGCTACTTAGTTTGGTGGGGAGACAGATACAGAGGAAGAAACTTGTCATAATTAAATCCTCCAGTTCAGGTTGATAAATGGGACTAGAGAACCAGAACGGATGGCTAAGTAAATTGGGGATAGCAGGTGGGGAGTAAAACACTACTAGAGTAAAACTTGAGCCTGGTTTTGAAGGCAAGGGATTTTATCAGAAAGTAGGAGCACAGATGGTGTTTCAAAGAGATCAAAAGGCAATAGGCAAGGATAAAGAATTTTCAAAGGTTAAAGATGATTCAGCAGGTCTGGATCTAAGAAAATGCAGATGGTGCTAGTAGCAGAATGTGGGAAGATAGGATAAGACTTTCCTGTGAAATGATCTGGGGTTTGCCAACGCACTTGGAGTTAGTTCTATAGAACTAGAGACATATTAAAATCACATGGGGCTGAGGAAATAGCTGTGATGGAGGTGCAGCATTGTGAATGCAATTAATGCCTAAGAATTGTATTCACAAAATGGTTAAAATAGCAATTTTATTTATATATTTTTACCACAATTATAAAAAGTAACCCTGATGAGGTCACCCTGGATCTGAGGGATAAAATGTAGTATACCAAAAGCCACTGATTTTAAATAAGTGAATTGCATACATGAGTTATATTTCAATAATGTTGTTTGAAAAAATGGCTTAAAAATAAAACCACATTGACAACTTTCATTTTTAAAACAATACTGAAGCTCCATCCTCTGGTCAGTTAAGTTGCTTTGGAGGTAAGCTGGCATGCAGCACATTGTAATGTATTCCAGGTGATTCTAAGGTGCAGTCAGTGTTGAATCAATGCTGTAGGCAATAAGGAACCAGTGGCGAATTTTAAACAGGGGAATAATATGATTAGATTTGCATTTTAGGAAATCTATTCTGTCAATTCCATAGCACACAGATTCTCAGCTTTTCTGCTCAGATGTTTGTGACATATCCACATGAATGACAGTTTATTAATTGCAGTTAAAACCTAAAAACAACTCAGATATCTTCAACTGGCAAGAGGACAAACTGTAGTATATTTGTACAGTGGAATACTATTCAGCAATTAAATTGCCCACCATCTTGGCCATAATAACTCTATGTATTTCTGCTGAATTAAACTATTTGCCCAGGAAGAAACTGCCTTTGTTCCTATTGTGGGTCAGTCATGCTGCTTTGCTTTTCTGCTGCTCATTCAGGCTTTCCTGCTAACCTAAGCAATGTCACTCTCTGATTGTCACCTAAACCAAAAACCTCATTCTTTGTTCTTTATTCTAAGAGCTACGATATAGGCATAATAAAATTCACACTCATGATGTACATCTTTGTGTGTTTTTGACAAAATGCATAGTTCAGTAACTCCACCACAAGTAAAATAGACAACAGTGCCATTGTGCCCCGGAATTCCATGGTGTCCCTATGTAGTCAGCTGACAATGCCTCTCTACCTCCAACCTCTGGAAACCACTCATCTTCTTTCTGTTCCATACTTTTTCACAATGTGGTATAAATGGAATTATACAGTATGTAGCCTTTTGAGTGGGACTTCTATCACTCAAAATAAATCATTCATTTTGTAATCCATACTGCCTTAGTCTTCCCCAATGCCTGATGGCTCTGTTTCTTGCAGTTTTGTAGAGTTTGAGACACATGTGTATTTGATCTGGATGTTCTCTGCAGGCACCTGGCCTTGGTTTCTTTTGCTTATACTTAATCCAGTTACCACTTATCTCTTCCTAAGATTCCAAAATTTGACTCCATTTTTCTTTTTATCCCTGTGCTTTTGAATCCTTCTTATTTTTTAAATGCAATTTAGCTGAGTCTTGAACAGGGAACAGAGAGAAACAAAAGTTCAGTATTTTAATAATTAAAACCATTTTTATTTTTCAATTATATATTTCCAGAGGATAGTAAAATTTCTTCATTAGATATCGTTTGTAAAGAATAAAAGCCCAGCCGGGTGCGGTGGCACACGCCTGTAATCCCAGTGACTCGGGAGGCGGAGAAAAGAGGATCACAAGTTCATTACCAGAGGCAGTCTGCCTAACTTAGTGAGACCCTGTCTCAAAAAAAAAAAAAAAAAAAAAAAAGTAAAAAAGTAAAAAAATGGGTTGGGGGTGCAGCTCAGTGGTCCAGCACTTGCAGAGCATGCAAGCGCAAGGCCCTAAGTTCAACTCCTAGTACCGGAAAAAAAAAAAAAAAAAAAAGCCCACTTGAGCCTCTTTATATCACATTCAAAGAGAGATTTTCTGTGTGAGCATAGAGGTGCCTTACAGAACCCAGGTATTGCTCTCTGTATCTTCTAACTACTTAGTTTTTATTACTATTTTATTTATACATGTTAGTGGAGTACAGAGTAATGTCATTTGATATATCCATTATGCAAGTATTAAATCAGTTTTGATTACACATTCATCACCTTTAACATTTTATAGAACAGAATAAACAACAAAGAAAAAAAAAGAAAGAAGTTTAATTAACATGTAATGACAGTCATATGCAACCATGGGTTATACCCTGATTGGTTTTTTTTTCTTCCATTTTCCTTTTTTCTCCTCATTTTTCCCTTTTTTATTCTTTCATATTTTCATGGAGTTGCATCCTGTATTTTGTGTTTTTTCTCTCTCTCTTCACTCTGCTATGTTGTCCCCTTTTTCCTGCTTCCCCATCATCCACTCCCTCCCACTAATACCCTCTCATATCAGGTCCACTTGTATTTTCCATTCTTAGATAAGTATGATTGTGTGTGTCTGTGTGTGTGTGTGTTTGTGTGTGTGTGTGTGTGTGTTCTTTAAGGTAGGTTTAACTCCTGCATATGAGTAAGAACTTGTGGTATTTCTCTTTCTGAGTTATTTCACTTAAAATGATACTCTCCAGTTCCATCCATTTTACTGAAAATGCCATAATTCCAGTCTTCTTTTCTACTGAATAATATTCTCTTGGGTATATATGCCACAATTTTTAATCCAATCCTCTGTTGATAGATATGTGGGTAGATTCCATACCATTGCAATTATGAAGAGTGCTGCATTAAATATGAAAGTGCAGGTGTTCCTGTGGTATGACATATCTTCCTTTGGGTATATTTCTAGAAGTGGTATAGCTGGATTGTATAGTAGTTCTACTTTTAGTTTTCTAAGGTACCTCCATACTGATTTCCAAAGTGGCCGAACTAATTACAGTCCCAACAGCAGTGGAAAAGAGTTCCTTTTCCTCTGCATCCTTACCTGCATTTATTCTTTCTTTCATTAATCTAGGCCATTCTCACTCAGTGAGGTGAAATCTCAGTGTTATTTTGATTTGTATTTCCCTACCAGCTATGGATACTGAATATTTTTTCATGTTTTTATTGGCCATTTGTATTTCTTCCTTTGAGAATTGTCTATTTAATTCCATTGCCCACTTATTCATTGGATTATTTGTTACTTTGGTGTTTGATTTTTAAAGTTCCTCATATAGTTTTTTGCACCTTTCAGATGTGTAGGATGCAAAGATTTTCTCCTATTTTGTGAGCTATCCTTTTGCTTGATTGTTTCCTTTGCTATACAGAAGCTTTTTGTGGTTGTTGTTGTTGTTAGATACTGTTGAGTTGATGTTTGCCTCATAGTGACCCTACGTACAATAGGCAAAACAGTATTGTTAGTGCTTCTCTGCTATTTTAGGGTTTTTCAATGGCTGATTGTTTTTTGGGAGTGGGTTGCCAGGTCCTTCTCTTAAGCCTACAGAGCCTGGTGTTTCCAGTCAGTCTCCCATCCAGGTACTAACCAGGTCTGACCCTGCTTAGCTTCCAGGAGCTGATGGAATTGGATGCCACAGTGGCATGGCTCCAGGCTTAGAAGCCTTTTAGTTTTATGTAATCTCATTTGTCAATTCTTGGTGTGCAGTTTCCTAGGCAATTAGAGTACTGTTAAAGAAGTATTTGCCTACGTCTATGCTTTGGAGAGTATTCCCTATCTTCTCTTCAAGTAGTTTTAAGGTGCCCAGTTGGGGTTTAGCTCAGTTGGTAGAGTGCCAGTCTGTGGTCTCTGAGGCTCTGGGTTTGATACCCAGCATTACAAAAATGGGAGAAGGATGTGGCATCCCACTCCCAAAACAATCAGCCATCAAAAACTCTATGAGTATCACTATGACTCGGATATGACTCAATGGCATCTAACAACAACAACAACAACAACAACAACAACAACAACAACAACAACAAAGTTTTATGTTGAGTTCTTTGATCCATTTTGAGTTGATTCTCTTACAGGTTAAGAGCTATGTGTTGATTTTCATTCTTGTGCAAGTGGATATCCAATTTTCATAGCACCATTTGTTCAAAAGGCTATCTTTTTGCCAATGTACACCTTTGGCCCCTTTGTCAGAGATCATGTGGCTATAGTTGTGTGGGTGTGTATCTGGATCTTTTATTCCATTGATCTTTATGCCTGCTTTTGTGCTAGTACCAAATCATTTTTGCCACTATGGCCCTGTAGTATAGTTTGAAGTCAAGTACTGTGATACTTCCTGCAATATTTTTGCCGGTTAAGGTTGTTTTGGCTATACACAGTCTTTTGTGATTCTGTAAAAATTTTAGGATTGATTTTCTGTTTCTTTGAAACATGTCACTGGAATTTTGATGGGGATTGAACTAAATATATACATTGCCTTTGGTAGTGTAACCATTTTCACAATATTAATTCTTCCAATTCATGAACAAGTTAGGTTCTTCTGTCTTCTAGTCTCTCCTGCAGTTTCTTTCTTTAGTGTTTTGAAGTTTGTATCATAGAGATCTTTAAGGTCTTTGGTTGGATCAGTTCCTAAATATTTAATTTTTAATTGACTATTGTGAATAGGATTTTGTTTTGATTTCTTTCTCTTTGTGTTCATTATTAGTGTAAGGGAAGGCTACTGATTTTTGAGTATTAATTTCATATCCTGCTACTTTTTTGAAGGAGCTAATTAGCTCTAAGAGTTTGCTAATGGAATTTTAAGGGTCCTTTAGGTATAAGATCATACAATCTGCAAATAGGGATGATTTGACCTCTTCTTTCCTTATTTGTATTACTTTGATTTCTTTCTCTTACCTGATTTTTCTGGTTAATACTTTAATCAGAATATTCAATAATAGTGGAGAAAGTGGACATCCTTGTCTTTTTATCCTAGTCTTGGAATGCTTTTAATTTTTCTCCATTTAATATGATGTTGGCTATAGGTTTATCACTTATGACCTTTATGATGTTGAGATATGTTCCTTCTATACCCAATTTCTTCATGACTTTTATTATGAAGTGATATTGAACTTTGTTGAAGGCTTTTTAAACATCAGTTGTGATTTCTGTCTGCAAGTCTCTTGATATGTTGAATTATATTAATTGATTTGCATATATTGAGCTAGCTTTGCATCTGTGGAATGAAGCCCACCAGATTGTGGTGTATGATTTTTATGTGTGTGTTTCTGTGTTTGGTTTGCAAGAATTTTATTGAGGATTTTTGCATCAATGTTCATTAGGGAAATTGGTCTGTAGTTCTCTTGTTTCATGGTGTCATCATCTCGTTTTGGTATCTGGATGATAATGGCTTCATAGAATGAATTTGGAAGTATATCTTCCCTTTCTATTTTATGAAATAGTTTGAGAAGGATAGGTATTAATTCTTCTTTGAGGGTTTGACAGAATTCAGCTGTGAACCCCCCAGAATGTAGGCTTTTCTTTGTTGAGAATTTTTTTTTCTGCCTTGATTTCATTGCTCATTATAGGTCTGTTTAATTTACTCATGTCTTCAGGATTTAGTTTTGTTAGGTCATGAGTTTTAAGGAATTTATCCATTTCTTCTGTTATTTAATTTTGTGGAAAGTACAACTTCTCAAAGTAGTCTTTGATGACATTCTGTATTTCATTGGTATCAGTTGTTATGCCTTCTTTTCATCTCTAATTTTATTTATTTGGATACTTTCTTTTTTGGTGAGCTTGGCTAAGGGCATATCAGTTTTTTTATCTTTTCAAAGAACAAGCTTGTAGTTTTATTATTTTTTTGTGCTGTCCTTTTAATCTCTATTTTGTTAATATCTGTCTTGATCTTAACTATTCCTTTTTGGCTGGTTTCTTGCTGTCTTTCTATGCCTTGATGTATATCATTAAGTCATTTAATTAGGCCTTCCCTATATTTTTAATGTAGTCACTTGCAGTTATGAGCTTTTCTTGTAGAACTGCCTTTGCTGTATCCCATGGAGTTTGGTAGGTTGTGTTTTAATTATCATTTGATTGAAGGATATTTTTAATTTCCTTTCTGATTTCTTTGATGACTCTTTGATCATTCAGAAGGGTGTTATTTAATCTCCATATATTTTAACTTTTAAAATAGCTTTCCTTGCTTTTGACTTCTAGTTTTATTCCATTGTGATCTGATAAGGGACAGGGGATGATTTCTATGGTTTTGTATATTTTGAGAAAATTTTTGTGGACTAAAATATGGTATATTTTAGAAAAAGGTCTGAGTAGTGCTGAAAAGTACATGTATTCTGCTTCTGTTAGATGGAATATTCTATAGACATTGTTAGGTCCAGGTAATCTATAGTATTGTTTAAGTCTGTCATTTCTTTGTTGATTATTTGCTTTGATGACCTGTCTATTGAAGGGAGTTGCATATTGAGGTCTCCCACAATTATTGTGTCTGGACTTATGAGCTCTTTAATTGTCAGTAAATTTGTTTTATGAAGTTAGGTGCTCCTATGTTTGGTGCATAGATATTGACTAACATTATGTCTTCTTGGTTATCTGTCCCCTTTATGTGTAGTGACCTTCTTTGTCTCTTCTGATTAGTTTTAGGTTCAAGTCAAGTTTGTCAGAAATTAGTGTAGCTACCCCTGATTTTTTTTTGCTTTCTACATACTTGGTATATGGTTTGAAGCCATTTATTTTCCATCTATTTTGTCCTTGTGGATGAGATGAGTCTCTTGAACCACACATACCAAAGGATTTTATTTTTGATCCAGTTGGCAAATTCATGCCTTTTAAATGATGAGTTAAGACCATTTATGTTTAGGGTGATTATTGAGAGACATTTAGTATTTTGCATGGTTTTGTTAGTTGTTTCTCTATTAGATATGAATGTTGATTGTTCTTTCTTTTGTCCCCTTTTCATGCAGAGACTGTGCTGGCTTATTAGGATAGATATCCTTGCTTCTAAATTAGTTTGTTTTGTTCATGCATCCCTGTCTTGTACTTGATTTATTCTTTTAATCTTGCATTTGGGGTTGTCTTCTTCTCCATGTAGTACTTATTTAAATATCCTTTGTAATGCAGGCTTCTTGGCCAAGAATTGCTTAATCTTGTTATTTCATGAAAAGACTGTTAAAGGATAACTTTGCAAGGTATCTGTGTTTTTTTGCTTTGTAGAGTTAGCATTCCAATTATGATGTAATATGGATTGGATCTGTTCTGGTCCCTTCCATTTGAAATTCTGGATGCCTCTGTGGTTTGGGTGTATATTTCTTCCCTTAGATTTGAGAAGTTTTCAGCTACTATTTCACTGAATAGATTTTCTATGTCTTTTAATTTAATTTCAGCTCCTTCTTCTACCCCCTGTATTCATATATTATGTCTTTTCCTTCTATCAAAGAGTTCTTGGAAATAATTGCCATATTAATTCATCATTTTGTCCTAATTTTTATCTGAATAAGTAAGCCCTTCAACTTTTTCTTTGGTCTCTGATATTCTGTTTTATGCTTCACCCAACCTGGATACATTAGATTCTACTGTCACTTTTATTTGATTGACTCTTTTGTAGTTCCTGAATTTCTATTTGATTTTTTTTCAGGATCTCGATTTCTTTGCTGAATTTTTCTTGTAAGTTAGATACTTTTTTGTCTGATGTTTCAATTTCCTTCATCTGTTTGGTTCCAGTATCTTTGAGGTCTTTTAACATACTTATAAGCAGACTTCTAAATTCATTTTTCCAGTATTTCTAGTATTTGGGTGCCTTTAATTTCATTTATTGAAGAATTATTGTCACTAGAGTATCTTTTTTGTCTTGTTTCTTCATATTTTGTGTGATTTTGAGTGTTGGGAATTCCTTAGTTTGGTTTTTACTGCTCTGTATAATTATGATTATTGCCTTCTTTTGGGCTATAGGTCCACAGTATCCTTCACAGCATGGAAAATATTCACTGATAATGTAATAGGCTTGTTTGATGTCATTATGTAATTATGGTTAGTCTTGTTTGAGGCCACGTGCTTTCTAAAAAGAAAACTGTGGAGAGGCATTGTAGGGATAGCAATGGATAATTTTGGGGGGTAAAATTGAGTATAGAATAGGTATTGGTGGAAAGATGAAGAACTGAAGAACAGGTGGGGGAGAGTAGGGTCAAGAATAGGATAGGACGGGGTATGGAAGAAGAGCAAGCAGAAGGGGAGTTTTGGAGCATGAGTGAAAAAAGGGTAGGAAAAATTATAAATTTGCTTATTCCTAGTATATGATATGCATATGTAGCCATACAAACATTTCAGGAGGTATGTTGTTGTTGTTAGGTGCTTTTGAGTTGTGTCCGACTCATAGCGACGCTTATAGGGTTTTTAATGGCTGATTGTTTTTTGGGATTGCCTCAGAAATGGATGGCCACATCCTTCATCCTTCACTTGTTTTTGCGGTGCGGGGAATTGAACTCAGGATCTCAGAGACTGCAGAGCAGTCTACCAACTGAGCTAAATCCCAGCCCCTCAGGAGGTATAGTATATGCAAATATAGGGGATGTCCTGTTTTGTTTTTAATAAGTTTGGAAAGTATTGATAGGGAACAAAAAAGAAACCAAAGGAGCACAAAAGAAAACAATAAAAGCCAAGAAATCTACAAGCAAAAGCTCACAAAAACATAAGGGGAAGCAAAGAGAGAGAAGAGAAAAAGCCCCCTCCAAAACAGACCAAGCAGCTCTAATTGGTTCAGTCTAGGTGTCAGTCATTTTGGTGAGTCGTGCCTGTCCTCAGGGTGTTGCCAAACAGTAGGTGTGGTCTTAGCTCTCTGATGCAGTTCCCCATCAGTTGTTACCGTGGGTGTGTGCCCTCCAATTCCCTCCATACCCTAGTGAGAAGATCCTGTTCCCCTCTCTCCCCACTGTCCTATGGACCTCCACAATCCCCATCAGGGACTACACTGCCTCCCAACCCCACACCCAGTTCTTGTTCCTCCGAATGGCCCTAGGCAATCTGGTTGGGTCTGTGTTGTCAGCCTCGCTAAACTGGGCCTATGGTGTGAATGGGCAGCCTGGAGAGTCCATGCATCTGGGGGTGTCCAGTCATTACCCACTCTTCTGGGTGGGTTAGAAGCCCACTCAGGTGTTTATATGATTGTTTGCAAGTTAATCAGATTTCAGAGTGATTCCTGGTGCTTCGTTTCACTAGGCCCTCCAAGCCTCTCCAACTCCAGGATCCATTCCTCTACGCTGCTATGTGCTCTGATCTCTCTCCCAGGTACAGCCACAGTCAAGTCACCTGGCTCGTTTGCTCCAGCCCTGCTGCACAGCTAGGCTCAGTCTTGCAATCTGCAAGTCGGAGGCCTTCCCTTCGACCTTCAAGTATACTCCTTTGTCTAGTTTTTTAGGGTTACTCCCGGGGCCATGAATTTCTTTTTTCACAAAGAAATAAGCAGGGTAGCCAGGTTTTTCTTTTTTCTTCTTTTTTTCCCCAATCACCAGTAGCCCCAGATTGCACGTTACTCCCTTCCCAGCAGATGGCGCTGGTAGTGCAAAGATTGTATGAGTTTCTGATTTCCCAGCTGCTGTTGCCCTTTTTGGGTGGCTGCCAGGAAGTCCGCAGCGGTCTAGTGGGGATGGTGGAAGCAAAGTTTGCCCTCAGCAGGCTTTTCCCAGCCACGATCCTCCCTTTCTCGTGGCGGAATGGTGCTCTTCACAGCTAACCCCAGGTGGCTTCAGATGCACCTCCCACTGCAGGCGCTGGAAGTCCCAGATGCTGTGATCTAGCCCCGGAACTTGTCCTGTTCCTTAACGGTGGAGTTCCGTGTGTGCTGTGCTCCAGCTCCTCTGAGTACAATTAGGTTAGTGGATGCAATCCTCTAAAGATTTTCCCTTTGCTTTTGGTCCTGTCAGCTTCCCTTTGGTTCCTTATAATTACCAGCATTCTCCTGGTTTGGGGGATAGTTCTTCTGGAATGGCACCCTGCTGCAGCCAGTCTCTCCCTCTTCACGCTGGGTGATTTCTTGACTTTTTTCTGCCTTCGTAGAATAGGCCATTTTCCTACGAATACTGAAGCTCTACTGAATCAGATCTGTCCTAGAAGAGGTACAACCAGAGTGCTCCTTGGAAGCAAAAATGGCCAAACTGCGTCTTACATATTTCGGACATGTAGTCAGGAGAGAACAATCCCTGGAGAAGGACATCATGTTTGGAAGAGTGGCAGGTCAACGGAAAAGAGGAAAACCCTCCACCAGATGGA
>VMDO01002755.1:0-94239 GCA_007922755.1 Pedetes capensis | reverse complement strand
CCTGGTCCAGCGTATCTGTTTTCAATCTGCCATCTTAACTAGAACTCTTTTCTTGCTATTTATTTGCTTTTTAATAGCATGTAGTTAAAATGTCTGCTCTATAGCCATATCACTTGAGTATCCGATTCCTTCTGATCTTGGAAGCTAAGCAGAGTTGGCCCAATTAGTCCTTGAATGGGAGAATACTGGGAATTCTGGGTACTGTAGGCTTGGGAGAAGGACCTGACAGCCCATTCCAAAAATAATGCACCATTGAAAACCTTATGAATAGCAGAGAAATACTGACATAGTGCTGGGCATGACAGTGCCGGGGAGTGTTTTGTCTGTTGTACATAGGGTCACTATGAGTTGTACCCCACTCCACAGCACCTAACAACAATGGTTAAAATGTCTAGGGAGTTTTGTATAGAAGTGGAAACCACCTATACATTAATAAATCTTCATGTCAATCAAGCATAATGGACTGTCACTAAATATAAATTAAGAAAACAGAAACAATCTAAGGTCTATTCACTTATTGCCCTCTTTATAAACCCTCGTTTTCTGATTACTCCTCAGCATATGGTTCTACATTAACCATAACAGGCTCCTGATCTTCTAACTCCAAATAATTCTACTAATTAATTCTAATTTCAGTCACCTGTTTCCTGAACTCAATCATCCAAGGTCAGAGAGGTATGTTGCAAACATAGTGAAAGGGGCCATTGGAATCAGGCATTTCTCCTAGACCAGCATCACAAAGATTTATCTACTACCTGAAGATTAAATAATTATGAGACAGGCCAGTGGCTGGCACATGATAAGAAATAACTTATTTCTCTCAAAAATTTCAAATTTATGGTATATCTCCTCTCTCCCATCATTTATAATTTTATTCCAACACTTTACTCCTGAATGAGCTTAAAATATATCATAACCTAGTAAGAAAAAAAAAATCTTTGTAATATTAGCTGAGTGGCTCAGAGGAGCTTCATCTGGTGATGGGAACTTGAATTACACAGGTAGAACAGCCTGCAGAGGCCCTGAGGGTTAAGGTCGCAGAGGTGAAAGTCTGAGGCCAGGAACCACAACTCTAATACTGACATTCAGAGAAAGATCTGAAACTTCTTAACACTGCAAGAACAATGTTCAGTTGAAAAATCTAGAACTAAATCACTTATCATTAAACATAGAAATTAGGCTTTCCACATGTAAAGAAACAATCTTCTCGAAAACTAGGCCCAACTCTCAGACGGAAAACAAAATTAAATAAAAAGGGGGGGAAATCTATATACAACTTAATTTTACTTTAGGAGTATTGTAGATGTGGAATAATATTACTTAGTCTAAGAATCATATTTTCAAGGGTACCATATAATATTGCAATAACAGAAATGATATAGCTGATAATATTGAAGATGATAACACAAAATGAAGGAGCTAACTGTTGATTTAAAAATATCCTCACAGAATCTGTAACCAATTAATTTGTTAAATGTATAAAATCAAGAATCATGCTATTTCTAAAACTTTGAGGAAAGAAATGTTAGAGGTTAGTCTTTAAGCATTCTGAACACATCTAGGGAAGATATATTTCTGTGGCTTATAAAGGTTTGCATTTTTCTGCAGCTCACTGAACAGACTAAATGTCAAAAGGAGATCTCAGCTCATAGTACACATAGTTTATATTAGAGTATATGTGGAACATAATAGCTTAGAGCTTCCCTTAAAAAATAGGACAACACATCTCTACTAATAAAGCCCTCTTGCTCTATACTCATTGGGCACCTGTTCTATATGCGGTATTTTTCCTCCTGGTTTAGTGCATCATGAACCACATATCATATTTAATCTCTGAGAAGCTGGGCTGGAGGGATAATCTTGGAAATTGAGCAGAGAGCTAGACAAAGGGACCAGCTCAGGGACCCTCTTGATAGGAGATCCCCAGTGGCAGGCCCTGTCCTTAGGAGGACTGTGTACTGGTGGAGGGAACTGGAAGGAACACACATGCTGTTGGTATGTCGTGTCCAACACTGCCTTGGAGGAGTTCTATAGAGTAAAGTTTGCAAATAAACATTTCACACTACTGGTGCGTTTGTCTGGCAAGCATCCTTCCTATAGAGCCTTCCTTGTATTTATTGGCTTTTCTACCTCAGGCTTGAGGTGGGTGAGTAGAATACTTCTCTGCTCAGGATCTCTTGGTGCCTTGAAGGTAGAAGAATGTACTCTCACTGAGGGGCTATAGAAGGGGCTAACGGCATGTTACTCAACTCCCTCTCAGTTTCTTCCAGCAAGGCTGATACTTTTTTCCCATCCTGAAGTGCTGAAAGGCAAACATACCTCACCACCAAGAGAATTCATGTCTACTCACTAACCATTCCGGATAGTCTACAGAACAGAGCCAGGCTTCCACCCCAGGTTGCTCTTCTTTGCCTATAGATCTCTACCTGTGGTTCCTTTCAACATCAAAGTCTTGTTGTTGTTGTTGTTGTTGTTGTTAGGTGCTTTCAGTCACGTTCAGCTCATAGAGACCCTCGTAGGGCTCTCAATGGCTCACTGTTTGGGGATTGCCTCAGGAGTGGATTGCCATGTCCTTCTCCCATTCAAAATCTCTTGTTAATTTACTTTAAAATACACAAATCCCTCTTCAGGAATATGTTTATTATGGGAGAGAAGAAGTATTCAAGGCACTTTACAAGCATCATCCATAAATGCTCATTGAAGTCTAGTTTTGCTAGATTGATTGAGTCAAATGGAGAACACAGTGATACCCAAACCTTTAGGTAAGTGACTCTGGCAAACTCTTAAGCTTGCTTTTAAAAGTGGCAAGAGAGATTTTATTCAGGATTGTGCAGGTAAAGGAGAGAGTGTTCAGTAGAAACAGAGCTCAACTCTACTGAAACAAAAAGCAAGAAGTCTTTTCCTCTCTGGGTGTTAAAGGAAATGCACCAAAGCTGCTATGAGGGAGGTTGTCTGTGTGATTAGGTTATCTGTGGTGCTAATTGGTGTCCACCAAAATTAGGCCCCTACCCTCCTGTAGAGACAGGGTGATGGGGCCTGTCTTTCTTGGTGATTACATTTCAGAGTGATGACTCCTAGGTTGTGAAACACATCCCCGTATTTTATATTTACATCTCAAAGGGGACAAAGGAAGATTTACACATTTTATGATTTGACATGTTTTCCAAAGTATGTCCTAAGAGATGTCAAGGGCTTATAGCTAGTCTGTAGCTGAAAAAACAGTTCATTCTTCTGGCAGTGTTGAGTTTTCTCAGACAGATGTTTTAAGGGGTCTGGCCTTGGGAGGATAGAAGCCATGCTAGAGTTTGTTCAAATCTCTTAGTCTGGGTAGTTGCCAAGTTGTTTGTGTTGAGACTTTTACCCTACCTCCTCTCACCCTACCTCCTGAAATTCACACCTCCAGTTGCCTCTCCTCCCTTTGAGTGCAGTTGAGAACTATCACTTGGTTATAACCCTTTCATAAAAATGCAAGGATGACTAGGAGTACATGTAGTAATTGTTCTATGTACAATGGTAACAAGAGACTTGCTATGGGCTGAATGTTCATGTCCTCCTCAAAAATCTTAAATTGCAATCCTAATTTCCAAGTTGATGATGTTATGAAGTGAAGGCTTTGGGAAGTGATTAATCATGAAAATGGTTCCAAAATGAATGGGATTAGTGCCCTAATAAAAGAGGCCTCAAAGAATTGTCTTGTCCCTTCCACAGTGTGAGGACACAGTGAGAAGGCATTATCTATTAACCAGAAAATAGGCCACCCAGCAGACACTGAATCTGCTGGTAGTGTGCCCTTGGACTTTCCAGCCCCCAGAGCTGTGAGAAATAAATTTCTGTTGTTTATAAGCTACCAAGTTTATGGTATTTAGTTATAGCAGCCCAAACATTCTAAGATAAGACTCTGCTAATTTGCTGGATTTGATAAAAGGACACTCAAGTATCAAGGAAATGAAGGGTTTGAGGAACTGAGTCTGGCCTCCAGCCAGCAGCCAGCAAGATATCAAAACTTTCAGTCCTACACCTTCAAGGAAATAAATTCTGCCAACAACCTAGTGAAGTTGGAATAAATTCTTTCCCAGTTAAAAATTCAGACGAGATGCTCACCTATGGTGACACCTTGATACAGTCCTACAGAAGACAAAGTTAAACAATGCCCAGACTCCTGACTCACAGATACTGTGAGATAATCAATGTGTGTTATTTTAGCTAAGTTTGTAGCAACTTGTACACAGCAATAGATAACTAAAATGGTGTTTCCAACTTTTGAACACTTTTCCTATATCATGCTCCATTAGAAAAAATTTTCCAATCCAAATCAGTTGGTGAAATATTGCATTCTATATCCTCTACCACCTCAGAGAGGCACAGTGAATTTTGAGGAAACACAAAGTAGAAACTTTGTTAAATCAGAGAAGTCCCCAATTTTTTTCCATTGTGAAGCTATGTCAGTCAGACTTTGTGTTATCATAACAAAGTATGTGACATTAACAATTTATGGAAAGAAAGATTTGTTTGGCTCATGGTTTCAGAGGTTTCAGTCCTTGATCAGCTGGCTCTATTGCTTTAGGCTGGTGGCAAGGCAGAAATATCATGGAGGATGGAAATGGTAAAGGAACTCTGTTCACCTCATGGCAGCCAGGAAGTAAAGAAGAGTGTTAAGAAGGGAGGCTGGGCAGTTTGTTGTACACATATAATCCCAGCAACTAGGTAGGAGGATTGTGAGTTCAAGGCCAGAGACAGCATGCATAACTTAGTGAGATCCTGACTTAAAAAAAAATGGGCTGAGGGTGCAGCTCAGTGGTAGAGAATTTGCAAAGTATGTGCAAGTTCTGAGTTCAATCCCGAAGTACCCCAAAATAAATAAATAAATAAATAAATAAGATAAAAATAAAAAATAAAAAAGAGTCATAGGAAGGGACTAGAACCAAGGTATGCCCTTCAAAGGGACTTCCCCTCTGACCCACTTTCTCCACAAGGCCCCTTCTATCATGGTTCCACAACTTTCCAATAGTCACTTCAAGTTTTGAATTCACCAATGGAATAAATCATTGATTAGGTCAGAATACTCATAATATCATCTCTGGAAATGCCCTCACAGACATATACAGTAGTGTGCTTTACTAATCTATGTATCTATCAATCTAATCAAGTTGATAATAAAGATGACAATCAAGATTAGCCATTGCAGGAGCCCAACTCTATTTTATCTTTTAAACTTCTAATAATATCATCTAAGACTAATTTTAAGTTATTATACACTAAAGTGATGGTTGTGAAGAGAAATAGCCTTCAAGCTAGCAAGTGCATCCACCTAAAGAATATTAAAACCTACAACAGGAACTTAACCATGACAGTTTTAAGGAAACCAATTTCCAGGTCCGTAGTTTCCTGGTACTCTCTTTTCCTAATGTGCTAGAGAATATGTCTTGGGAGAAGTGTTCAAACTGGTTTTTCATTCCTACCTTATAAAAGAACAGCATCCTTTTCATCCATCCCCTGCAAACATGAAGATAATAATCAAAAGTAATGCTAGTGTCCATCTTAACAAAAAGAATGACTCTAAGACTAGGTTTCAAATATGTTCACAAACTAGATTTCTTGTTCTTCACTTTTACTTTGCAAAAGACCTTATAAGGTGGGAGAAGTTGATGTGGCTATCTTTGAAAAATACAGAATGTCACAAATAGGCAACTAAGTGCATGAATAAGTCTCCCCATAAATCTTGTTGTCGTTACATGCCGTCCAAAGCATGTCCAACTCATAGCAACCCTCATACGGTTTTCAATAGCTGATTGTTTCGGGATTGCCTTGGGAGTGGATTGCCATGTTCTTCTCCCATTTTTGTGGTGCTGGGAATCAAACCCAGGACCTCAGAGATAGCAGAGCGGCATGCTACCAACTGAGCTGAATCATAGCCCCCAAAGTAGTTAAGATTAAATGAATTATGTCCAGGCATACAGTCAGGCACATACCCGGAAAAAAAAAATCTAAAGTCCTAAGCTACTATCACTGAAGGCTACCTGAGTGTGGCAGGTAGTCAGGTGTAAAGAGGTTTAATAACCACTGAAGTTCCCTCATGTGCACTGAGTTAATTTTTATTGCAAAGCAGAAAGGGAACAGATAATGAGGAAACCCAGTTCTATGTCAAACATGTTCACTCAGAATCCTTACAACAAGTCTAAGATTACATGAATTATTACCTACACATAAGGATAGGAAATTGTACTTTAATGAGTTGCAAAACTAGGACTTGAACCAAGATTTGGGGCTCCAAGTCCAGTGTGCCTTTTATGCTATAGCATTAAGTGAGCCTGCCCCACTACACCAGGAAGGCAGCAAGCCAAACCATTTTCTTTTTCCTTGTAGAGGAACACCCTGTTGTGGTTAGGTGCTGTAGAGTTGGGTCTGATTCACAGCGACCCTCATAGGGTTTTAAGTGATTTGTTGTTTTTTGTGACTGCTTCAGAGATGGATTGCCATGTCCTTCTCCCATTTTTGTTGTGCTGGGGATTGAACTCAGGGCCTCAGAGAGCACAGAGAAGCACTCTACCAACTGAGCTAAACCCCAGCCCAAGGTAAACCTCAGCTCCTTCAGATTCCATTGTTGTTGTTGTTGTTAGGTGCCGTCGAGTCGGTATCCGACTCATAGCGACCCTCATAGGGTTTTCAATGGCTGACTGTTTCAGAATTGCCTTGGGAGTGGATTGCCAGGTCCTTCTCCCATTTTTGTGGTGCTGGAAATCAAACTCGAGACCTCAGAGACAGCAGCGTAGTGCTCTACCAACTGAGCTAAATCCCAGTCCCCTCGGATCCCATTGTTGTTGTTGTTGTTGTTAGGTGCCGTCGAGTCGGTATCCGACTCATAGCGACCCTCATAGGGTTTTCAATGGCTGAGTGCTTCGGGATTGCCTTGGGAGTGGATTGCCAGGCCCTTCTCCCATTTTTGTGGTGCTGAGAATTGAACTCGGGACCTCAGAGACTGCAGCGCAGCGCTCTACCCACTGAGTCAAATCCCAGCCCCTCAGATCCCATTAGAAAGGAGAAATATTCATAAAAAGAACCTAAGATGTTCCTTTGGATCTGTGAGGGCTAGGGTTTAGCTCAGTTGGTAGAGTGCTGCTCTGCACTCTCTAAGGCCCTTGGTTCGAACCCCAGCACCTCAAAAACAGGAGAAGGACTTGGTAATCCACTCCTGAAGCAATCCAGAAAACAAGAAGCCATTGAAAACCTATGAGTGTGGCTATGAGTTGTCCACTTAACAACAACAAGAAATGGGATCTGCAGAGCATTAGGCTACCAGGATGATTTAGATTCAGCCCAAGTCCTTGAGAAATAAGTCTGTTTGCTTGCTTTCTTAACCTGCAAACACAATTACATCTGCAGCCATAGCACGCTGTTATCCAATCCTGGCTGAACTCTGAAGCTAAGCAAGGGTGGCCTGGTTAGTCCTTAGGTGGGAAAACACCTGGAAAAATCAGGTGCTGCCAGCTATGGAGAAGGACTTGGCAATCCACTCCCAAAACAATCAGCCCTTGAAAACCTTATGAATAGCAAAGAAGCACTGACAATAGTGGCAGGCGTGGCACAGTGTCAGTGGGTTCTTCCTTCTGTTGTATATAGGATTGCTATGAGTTGGACCCGACTGAATGGCACCTAACAACAAACATAATCCCAGGCCATTTTTTAGTGCATGAATAAGTTAAATAAGACACCTAAGTGTGAGTGGTTCATTATCTCTGAATGAAGCACATCAGAAAAGAACAATGCTGAAAGAAATTGCATTTTTCCCAGGAATTTCTCATATAAGAGGCATGTATAGTCTATCTATGTAAACTTATTCTTACATCTAACTTATTCTCAAAAGAGGTGGTGATAGCTTTAAAAATGTATGCAATAAAATAGAAATAAGCAGAAATAAGTAAAAGCAGGAACAGGAAAAATATAAATTAGGATCCAATGCCAAGATCAGAAAATGGCAGAATGGAGGTAGATTCTACTGAGTTGTTAAAGTCAAGTTGCAAATTTGGCTCTAAGATTCCTGGAGGCTTAGCAGCTAGAAATTAATGGCTAGACTAACAGATTTTGATATGTTATCAGTAGGAAAAATGTATTTTCCATTAGCTGCCTAATTCTTCAATGCTTCACACTAAATACCCTTTGCAGATAAAGTTTAAATATGGAAAATTTTGTGCAAAGTAAAGAGATTACTAATTAGAAGGAAATGCATAAAGAAGTGTATTTACAGGAGTATTTCTCATGAAAACTGATGGTTTCAAAAGCATATTTTGATAAGGAAGAGGGTTTCAAAGTGTTCCTAGGTTAATCGGGAGAAAAAGTAACCAAAAGCCCACTGCTTTGAAGGTTTAATCCAAGATGCTTATCCAACCTCTTTGTTGAACAAATCTTGCAAATAAGGTTGTCTCAGAAGATTCACAGCATTTTCGGTGCGAGCTTGAAATGTCAGCAGAACAGGCTTTCTGATGATAGTATGCACGCAGAGCGTCCAAACACTTGGGGTGGGGTAGAAGTGGAAGATAGTAAAATTGTTTCACTGCCTGAGTTTTATGCCACACTACATAACAGCTTTTCTGGCAATGATGATAGGCATAACTTACAGAGAAAACAAAACAAATAAATAAACCACAGAAAGAAAACAAGATGGCTTGACAACAGCCAGCCACATAAATCCTCAACAAGTACTGGTATTACTGCATACATTTCAAATCATGATAGGATTATGACTTTAATACAGATAAAAAAACTGATGCATGTTAAAGGTTTTATTTAACTCATTGCTAACAAGGGAACCAGGTAGATGTTATAACTGGTTAAAAGGAGAATCCAGAGAACAGATACATTTATAGGTCAAATCCATTGAAATGAGTTTTCAAATGGACCCATAATTGTCTTATCCATAGAAGAGAAGCACTGCCCCTCCATCAGACAGTACATTTGCATGTTCATAAACATATGTGCTCTGACTGGCCATTGATTATGAAATAGTGCAAAAGAAATGGAAGGCTAGAATCAGATAAATGTGGATAGTTGTCTCTAAAGGATTCACAGTTTTCTTTGGAGATACAATGGAAATAGGTATTTTATTTTATTTTATCTTATTTTATTTTATTTTATAACAATGTCTCACTATTTAGTCCAGGCTGGTCTTGAACTGGCTACATGTCACATGTTGGCCTCACACTTTGGATCCTCTGCCTCTACCTCCACCTCCCAAGTGCTGGGATTACAGGTGTGTAATACCATGCCCAGCTGAAAATAGTAATATTATTTGATTATTCTGAATTCCTTTACTCTGATAAGTAAATATGCCCTCCATTCTGGACACCTCACAGATATTAGGAATGCCCATCTTTGGGGCATTTTGAAACAAACGGTGTTCTTTGTTATACTGAGTGGACCCCATAGATGGCACAGTAGCCTTCAATCTTGAAGTAAGCAAACCAGAATCCTGAAGTCCTGTGGAACCTCAAGATTTACCCATAATAAGAGATCTACTGATGTCTGGTTTTACCCTAGGTCTAAGGTTTTTGCTGAAAGGATGAAATTAGTGAATGTGCAGATCTCATCAACATCAAGTCTGTCTTGTTTCAGGTGCTGTTGTATGAGTGCCAGTTTACATAAAAGGAACAGTTAGTGCCATAATTTTAAAACATAGCCATAGTAATAACTTTAAGGATGAAAGTTCATCAGAAGGTTTTTGTTTGTTTGTTTGTTTTTCTAGATCTTTCCATTGCTTTCAGAGACAAACTACCCATTCATCAAACACATTCCCAATTTCCTCTGCAGGCAGGGATGGCTGTGTGGCTGAATTCTGGTGACAGGAGTATGGGTAGCAGTGGTGACCCACTTCCAAGCCCATTCCTCCTGCCCTGTCCCTTCCAGGTAGATGACCAGGAGTCCAGGACACATAAAAGATAGAGACCTATTTTGAAAGGAACCCAGGTCCCTAAATGGTCATGGGCTTTGGGATTGAGTGAGAAGTGAACACTTATTAAAACTGAGTTTGCGATTAGTTTGTTTTATTTGCAATAGTACCTAGCACTACCTTAAAAACATACATAACAAATTTCTTTTGAATTAAAAAAAAATTAAATAAGCAACACATTCACATGGTTCAAAAATCAAAACCACATAAAGGGTGTACATTGACAATCTCTCTCCCATTTCATTTCTGTCTCCCCTGCTCTGAGATCCCCTACGCTAACCCTATAGTGAACCACTTTAAGAATTTCTTGCATAACTTCTAATATTTCTTTGTATATACACATTATAACAAGTACATACAAATAACATAAGTGCATATATTCTTCTTTTCTCTTCCTAGCCTAGAGGTAGAATACTACTTAAATTGTTTTGGATCTTGCCTGCTTCACATAACAAAATATTCTCATGACCTTTCCACTGGGGTACATTAGAACTCCCTAGCTGTTTTTATGATTTCATTGTGTTAGGTTGGATAGGCTACTATAGATTATTAACCAGTCATTTATTGGTGAACACTTGTCAATCCATCTTGAAGGTAGATGATGTAACTGGAATATGCCAGGGTCAGTTTAAGATTTAAGCCCAGTCCTAGTTGACTGCCAACCATAGGGACTGACCCACCTTCTTCAGCAAGAGACAGGTACCTAGGAGAACCTCTTCCTTAATTCACCAAAGACAACAGTGTATAATGCATGGAGGGAAAGCTAGCTAACCAAAAGGATGAGGTTAAGTAGAATTGCCCTTATGACAGCAGGTGGCAGGAAAAAGGCATGGCCACCTCATTCAGGTGTCTACATATGTTATTTGTGTCCCCAGGGCATTAGAACTGTGTTTGGACTCTGACAAATGACCTCTTCTATCTCTCATAAAACATCATTTTTAAGACTATCACTAATTTACATGTCAGAAAATTTTTAGCCTCTGACCCTCATTGTGGAAAGAACAATAACAAAAAAGTATTAATTTTATTGCCAATTAAAAATTCTGTAGCTCCTGGCTTCCATTTGCACCTCTCTCTCTGTTTCCTGCACATTTTCTCTCAGGTAGCTAAGACTAGATTCTGAGATGCAAAATCAAGGAGAAGGAGCCATTTGAGTGCCCTTTACTCTAAAGACATGAACCAAGTCCTATTCATTCTTGGTTTACAATGTCCTTCAGATGATGCAACATGGAAATGGCATGATTTGAATACAGATTTGCATGATTCTAAATGTGGAGCTCTGAATGTTCTTCTATGCTTTACACATTAGTTATTGAGGATGATTTAGCAGGTAGACCCTGTTCTTGCCCCAGTCTTCTGACCATCTTCATTAATAAAGCTTACTGAAAACATACTGAGGAATCAGTCCTGGAAATGGGTGGGAACTGGGCATTCTCATGGAATTGTAGCTTTTCCAACAAGGAAAAATTCCCATAGACCAGTTTGTGCACCAGGCTCCTTTCATAGATGAAGACACAGGTAATCTTTCGAACAAGATTCTGAACCATTGAGCTGGGTACAGTGGCACACACCTATAATCCAACTATAATCCATTCCTATAATCTGATTCATAAGGCAAAGGCAGGAGGATCACAATTTAGAGAGCACAGGCAGCCTGAGTAACTTAGCGAGTGAAAAAGGGCTAAGTGTGCAACTGAAAGGTAGAGTGCTTGAAAAAGCATGTGTGAGGCCCTGGGTTCAACTTCTCAGTACTGAAAACAACAACCAAAGGAAAACAAACAAAAACAAAAACAAAAACAGAAAAACTAACCATGCACCCAACCAACTAAACCAAACAAAATAGCTTGGAACCATCTCTGATGCAAGATCCTAAACTGGACGAATCAGCATATTTCATCCCTTTGGCCTCCCTCACAAATGAGTACATAATGCAAATCTCAATCATAAGAGGTATCTTCCCCTCAGGATTTTCTTGCAAAATAGTATCTTTCTTCCTTTTTTTAAATTTTCAATACTTGGGGCTGAACCTAGGGTCTCATGCATACTAAGAAAATGTTCCACCACTGAGCTGCACCACTAGCTCCTTTCCAAAACTTTTTTATTCACTAAGGTGCACAGGCTAGCTCTGGCCTGGAACCTGTGACTCTCCTGTCTCAGCATCCTGAGCCATTAGGATTACAGATGTGAACCATGGTGCTGGGCTTCTTCCATCTTCCTAGCTAGTGAGCTATAAGCATCTTCACACCTGTGGAAAGGTTCTAAACGATGAAAGCAGAACATGGAGCCACGTTCCAAATCTTGGAAGACTCTGCAGTAGCCCTGCTGCCTGACATTCCTCCTTTGTGAGCCAAGGCAGTCATTTTCCAGGAAAACCCTTTTGTTTAGCCTATGTTGAGTTCATGTAAAATTAAGAGCCCTGATTATACACTAGACTCCCAAGAGTTTGTTTTATAAACCATGTTGTCATTTTTAATTTTCAAAGAAATACCTGCCAAGGAGGTTGGAATATTACTCTGGGCTGGTTAGCCACTTTTATTCCCTAGAGGACAGTCTATGTAAGAGACAAGATTATGATGAAAAGGTTGCTTCACAAGTGCAGTGTCAGGATAAAAGGAGGACAATCTCAAGGGGCACTTTCAACAATCCATGGTACTTCAGGGACATAATGCCTGCTAAGTAGGGAAGAACAATTCTGGCAACTAAACAAGGCCCCATTTCTTGCAAAATTCTCACAGCAACATTAACAAATTCTTCTTTCCAACGTTTCCCTTGAATATGTGTCAATCATCTAGCAATGCCGAACTTATCAGATATTAGGCACTTTTATCCCTGTATGACCTTGCCTTTGCCCTCACTACCCTTCTTCCTGCCCATAGCCCCTCACTGCCACCTACCTTTTCCCAGCCCTCTGATTATAGAAATCCTTTGTATCTTCTAGACTTGAAGGCATACACCAGCTCCTCAGTGAGACATTACTGTTTCTGCCCAAATCAGAGTTTAATTTGACTTTTCCGTATGTCCCCATTTAGGAGCAAATTGCTCTCTTTTATTGAGGCATGTGCTACGTGTGTACTGTGTCTCCTAGATTATGAGTTTTTTAAGGACAAGGAGGGGCTAGGGTTTAGCTCAGTTGCTAGAGTGCCATGCTACACTCTCTGAGAACCTGAGTTCAATCCCCAGCAACACAAAAATGGAAGAAGGATGTGGCAATCCACTCCTGAAGCAATCAGCTATAGAAAACTCTATGAGGGTCACTAGGAGTCAGACCAGACTTCGCTACACTTAACAACAAGGACAAGGACCCAATCTTACCCATTCTTTTTGATTTTCAGTTTCTAATATAATCCACGGCAAATAGTAGATGCAGAAAACATGTTAAATTTGCAGGTGTTAGTATGAATCACTGTGGTTTAGTTTTTATTAATTAAAGGGTATTGTGTTGCTCAGGACTTCTTGGGTAACTTTTGACAGCAAATCAAAATAATGGAAAAGAGTTTTGGGGTGAGGCTCTCAGAAGCAGTCTTAAGCAACCAAATGATGGGGACCTAGCAGAGGTTTGAGGACAGCTGATGCAAGGGTTCTGGGCATCCCTGAAACTTTCCGTCTTTTGTCTTGGAATCTTCACACTCTACTGTAGACCCACTTTGTCCTTATACTAGGGGACATGAATGCTGATGAGCTTAGAGCTTCACACCCCACAGTGTTAGCTTCTAACAAGGAACTGAAAATTCCCCAGTTTGAGATGGAAAATTCCTAAAGAACTACATAGCATGTGTGGTACATGGTACCCTGGGTCTTTACTTCTCCTTGAATCTTTATTCTTTAACTGTGAAGTTCTCCTTGCAAGATAGGCTACACTTTCTGCTTCTTGCATTCATGCTGGGGCCAAATGAAAGCAGCAGGGTATTAATGCTGAGCCCAGCCTCAAGAGGCCTCTACTTCTTTTGCCTGTGCTATTGCTCTCTAGCTGGTCCCCGAGAAAGATATGCCCAGGTGGGGATAAGAGACACAAGGATGGAGCTATCCCTCTTGGTCCAGGCTGCACTTGACCCAGTTGCATGAGTGAGCTCAGCCAAGACCATCAGAGCCACACCGCTGAGCCAACTGCCACTCATCTGACCCTCAGATTAGGGCAAATAAATTATTTTGTTTTAAGCCATGGGTGGTTAGCCCAGAGTTTTTGTGGCAATGGCTAATAGATACAAACAAAGTCTCAGCTATGCAACTTCAGTATGTGCCCCTGGGAAAGATGCTTACTCATCTGTACTTAACTTTCCATGTCTGTAAAATGGGCATAGTAACAGTATCTATACCAGGGGAATAGTGAGAATAAGAGCAATTGAGATAAAATGCCTGGCACATAAACATTAATATATTTCAGCTATTATTATTATTATTATTACTGGGGGTTGAACCCAGGGCCTCATGCTTGCATGCTGTGCAAGTGCTGTACCATTGAGCTGCATCCTCAGCCCAATTTTTTTTACTTTGAGATAGGTCTAAATTATGCAGACTGCCTCTGGTCGAACTTGCGATTCTCCTGCCTCTGCCTCCCTCTGTTGGGATTACAGGCATGCGCCACTGCACCCGGGTCCAACTATTATTATATTACTACTCCTTCACATACTCATACCTAGCCAATCATAGCCAGGCAGGTAGGAGGGGTCTTAGGGATTAGCCTTGTTTGGTCAGGTGACAATCACGGATTCATCCAGTGTGGACAGAAGGGCTGAGGGCTTGCAAGAAAATAGCAGCTACCATTTAGCAAGATAGTTGGATATGGTGGAAGAAGCATTTTCTATGAGACATGGATGCTGATTCCACTTTAAGATAGGAGAGAAACATTGTAGTTATTTCTCAAGCCACAGTTTCATTGGTAAACTCTAAATCACAATGAATGATTTCAGATACTTGGCATAGAATAACCTGCAGCCATACCACTGTGGTGTCCAATCCCATTAGATCTTGGAAGCTAAGCAGGGTCGGGCTTGGTTAGTACTTGGATGGGAGACCGCCTGGTAACACCAGGTGCTGCATGCTTGGCAGAAGCACCCAGCAACCCACTCCCCAAAAAACAATCAGCCATTGAAAACTCTATGAATAGAAGTACTGACCACAGTGTTTTGTCTCTTGTATGTAGGGCCGCTATGAGTCAGACACCAACTTGATGGCACCTAACAACACAGTAACAGCATAGAATAAGGACCTTGACTGTACCCTGCTTCTTCTATTTATCAGCCACTTCATCTTAGCAAAGCTTTACTTAAATTCTTCGAAGAGTGAAAACAATAATTAATAAGGTATGTAGTATATGATAGTGTACATAAAGCAGTAATACAGTGCCTGACATGTAGCAGGTACTCAGTATGTGGAAGGTGATGTTGCTGCTGTTATTCTTGGACCTTTCTCTAACAGACTGTTGCTCTTTAGCTTTCTTTGCAGGACAGGCGCCTTTCTGACCTTGCCATTTGGCGTTTCTAGGGTTCTCTCTACTTATGGCAGCCTAAAGCACATCGTATTGAAAACATATTTGTGAAGGCTGCACATAAGCAAGGCGCATCGGTTCTAGTACATTTAATGCTGAACATGTCCATATCTCTAGTTTTCCAAAGGGGATAGGCTGAGAAGAAATCCTGTGATATCTGATTGGGAAATCCCTTTTAGTGCAGATTCTGAATCACAAAGCTGTTATTAAAACCTGAAAATGATAAGCAATGGAAAATGTGAGACCTTAACTGCCTCTAATCTCCTTTGTCTCTCTTTGGCTGATACTCCTGACTGACACTGGGAGAATGGTGAGCAGCTCACTCCACTGGGCTGTCATTAGTGTGTTCCTGGAAAGGAAGGTTTTCTTTTTTACAAATAGACCTTTACAAAGAATTGCTCATTGTTTCCATGACACTATGAAAGAAAGATCCCAATTAGTTTTCAACCCTGAGAAAGAAAAAAGAGCCACAAGCAGATTTCCTCTGGCAACAAGCAGAGGGGGAAAAAACCTGATCACTCCTGGGTTTAAATCTACAAAGATGCTAATCTGAGGCAGTGGATTTTCCCATCTTCATCCCTTGTCTAGCAGCAAATAGATACAACCTCCATCTTTCCCAGAGGAAGATGAAGATGTGCCTAAATGGACTGCCTTGTCCAGGTACTAAAAGCAATTGCCCTTTGTCACATCACATTCTGATGTCAGGAAACAAGGGAGAAGAAAAGGAGTCCATGGTGCTTGAAAGGAAGGATTTGCCCAGGAAAGGAGATGAACAAAGAAAGTGCATTGTGTTGCTATGGAGAGTTCAATAAACTGCCAGTCATAATTACAGATACATTCTCAGGATAAATTAAAGCATTTTCATCCTGGTATGTACACATTTGAACCTGTGGAGTGCTGGAGCAGGAATCCAGGTAGGGAGGTTTTAAATTAAGAGCAGTGGAATTGAATGCTCTGCTATGTTGCTGAGTGCCAGGAAAGTGGAATTGTGTGCACTATAGGTTGGTCTAGTGCTTAGTGATTAGTCCATCAGAGGTGATGGGAAGACATCAGCAGGCTCAGGCATCTCAGCATGTCCATAGAAATACCACTGCACTTACTATCTCTCATAATAATTTGTTAATTCTCAGTCTGGAAAGGGGCTGCAAAGTGCTGTGCGTTTGCTGTGATCACAGAGAACCAGTGGCCCTGGCACAGCTTATTCCAGTGGCTTTTCAGGAAAGACATGATCAATGGCTGTTTTTGAAAGATCTTGATTTTAGGTAAATTTACTTTCCCATCATGAGGGCCATGCTATCAGAAAGACAAATTAATTTAACATGAGTGACTTACTGGTCCCTTATGAATTACTTTCCAATTGTTTTTAATAGCATCTCTTTATCTCTAGCACAAGAAAACACAGTTGACCTTTAACGGCCTCTTTTATAAATGAACCCAATTGCAGTTCAACTTTTCCACTTTCAGATCTTTATCTCCTGGCACCTTGAATCTAAACTCATTTGGATGCAGGTCCAGCTGTCTCTCTAGTGGTATCTATCCATTAATTAAACACTCTGTACTCAACAGTTTGCACACCGGCAGCTGTAAACGATGAGAAGGCAGTTCTCCTTTAATCTACAAATATTTATTTTCTTTTGGGGGGATTGGCTGGGAAAAGATTAAGTGTATAGGAGGATAACCAGCTTATGGAGAATGTGCGTGTTGTGGAAGTTTCCTGCCGAGTCACATCAGGTGCAGTTAGTAAGCAGGAAGGCTGGCTCCTAATCCCTGCAATCATAAATTATGAAATGCTGGTTAAAACAAGTATCTTCCTCCATCTGGGCTAACGAATGGATCTGTGTTCTCTTGAGCATTGTAATGCATGCATGTGAATGAGTTTACAGGCAAGAGTGAGTATAACTCAAATAGAATTAGACTCTAATATTTATGGGATCCTGTCTGCACAGGAGCCGGGTCATGGCTTGTGTATTCTTATCCTACCCACAATGTATTATGGGCCTTTCCTCAGTCCATTTACAATTTTCCTGGGTTTTCAGACTCATTCATCACTGAACTATATACAGACTTCCTTGAAATAGCAAAATAATATGTGGAAAGTTGTACATAGCTTTAGTTTTTAAAAATACATATATTTAGATACAGAAGTAGTATATTTGTGTGGTGGAGTATTAGAAAATACAGACAAGCAAAACTAACAGAATAAAAAGACTATATTACAGATACATAGAGATTGAACAATTCATACTTCAATATACATCATTTCAGATCACTTTTATCTCTTTTTAGATATACATATAATTTTTTTTTTCCGTTGGGTTGAACCCAGGGCCTCACGCTTGCATGCTCTGCAAGTGCTGGACCACTGAGTTGCACCTCCAGCCCACTTTTTTTTCTTTTCTTTCTTTCTTGTTTTTTTTGAAACAGGGTCTTGCTAAGTTATGCAGACTGCCTCTGGTCTCGAACTTGCGATCCTCCTGCCTCCGCCTCCAGAGCCGCTGAGATTATAGGCATGCGCCACCGCACCTGGCTGACATATAAATATTTGTAATGTGCTTCTTTAGTTAATAACAATAAATCCACTTCTTTTATTAAAAATACGCTTTCATTTTAGTATATTTACATGCCGTCAACTAGCAGACCACATGCACATTTTATAATAGTCTGAAAATGTGATTTATTGCATTTAATTGTTAAGTCTCTTATGTAGCTTTGGATCTAGCTTGGTATATTTTTTCATGCATGGATCTGTTAGAGGGAATGGGCCAGTTCAGGACAAGGTCTGAGGCTTAGCTTAGGTTCTCCTGAAAGCAGAGCCTGAGATAAAGATTTAGGTGTAAGTACTTTTTGGAAGGCGATCCCATGAAAAGCAAGCAAGGGAGCAGAAAGACAAACAGAAAAAAGGTCCTGCTGAAGGGGAGATTGTTACTGGCATTGCCACAGTTAAGTGGTGGATTTTAATTCTGTTAGGACCTTTGACAAACATCCAGAATACCCCTGGAGCTACCCACCTGAGAAACAGAGGTGGGAAATATTTAACTACAAACTCCCCTTGGGGAGGAGGGCCTTAACTCCCCTGCCAGGTTGTACCAGCTAAGAGCTTATGCAGTATCATAGAAAGGTCCTGGGCAAGAACACAGGAAGACCCACCTAGCATCATTTCACTCCAGCTGCAGCAGAGGTGGGCCAAAGGTTGTGATAGAGGTATTGGAAGCTACATCCCATGCTATGGATTTGTCTGGATTTTTCCCTCATTTTTTCCAGTTTAAATGCTATGTAAGACTTGATATAGTTAATTTGAGCATATTGAGGAAAAATGGTTTTATTAGTATTCTTTAGATATACTGGTAAAAGTGTGCTTACATCTTTTATTTAATTTTCAAGAGATTAATTCATAAAATAAACTGAGTACCAGATCTTGAGGTAGGTGCTGAAGAAATAATCCTGTCCTTCAGGTTAGCATGTTTTATAAAGTAAAACACGGTAGTGCTGTGGTAGAAGTATTTTGGGAGTGTCGCATAGAGTTGGGGAGAAAGTGATCAATTCTCTCAAGTTAGTGAGGGAGGAAGAAAAGGAAGAGAGGAAATTGGCACTAATGCAGTGGTGCTTGACCTGAGATTCTGAAAGACAGATGGGGAAGAATGTATTTTAGACTGAATGATATTGGGAGCAAAGGTTGTAGGCATAGAAAAGGGAAACATTTGAGGGAACTAAAGTCATTCAGTGTGACTGGTGAGTGGGTATGAACAGGTGAAGCCAGAGTTAGATGATCACATTAGGGTGATCCCCTGGAGACTCCCTAAAATGACTGGGCCATATGTCACAGTTGTTGTTTGGTGCCGATGGAGTCCATATCTGACTTGGGAGTGGATTTCCAGGCCCTTCTCCCATTTTTGCAGTGCTGGGAACTGAACTCCAGACCTCAGAGACTGCAGTGCAACACTCTACCAACTGACCTAAAGAGATGGATGATTAAGAGCTCATATCTCAGACTAGGTACTGTCTTCAGTAGTGATTTTACATGGAACATTCCTCTGGGGGAACACAGCATGCTCAAATGTGTTTACATTGTTAATTTTGGAATATACAAAAATGAGATTAAAAACAATAATGGCAACTTTGTCTAGAAGGCAACTCCAGAGGGTGGTTACAATTTAGTGAAGATTCTAAGGCAAAAGCCTACTTTTTACATGATTTACAAAATGCAGTAATTGTTTAAGTTCTTTTTGGGGTCATGGAATTGCATTAGACATTAATATGTGTGAAGCAGAAGAAACTAAGCAACTTAGGAGACTGATAGTGGGAGGATTCCTTAAGTCTATGTTTTCAGAAGTGGATAGGGTTGAGTGGAAACAGACTTCTAGAAAGCAGAAAACTGAAGTTGAGGGATCTAAATCAAGTTTGTTGCTTTTGCTGGCCCAGTTCTAGAGACTTATGTCAAGTCCTGTAAAGAGAGACTCAAGACTGAGAGTGATGGAGCTGTTTCATGAGGAAATGAGAAGCACAGGACATTAACAAAATTATTTTTATAGCCGGGTGTTAACAAGGATTTCAGGGAGGAGAGCATCCTTCTAATTCCTCAGGGCATGTAGGGCCACACTAGTTCTTTAAAGGTTGGGAAGATGATGGAACTGTCCCCGTGGCCATAACATTCAAATTCTTATAGCAAAGGTGGCTAGTAGGACTGTATCTTTAAATAGCTTTGCAGATAGCAATCACAAAGGAATAAGGCAGGGCAGACAGGAGAGAAATGGCAGATGCAACAATCTAACTCTGGATGCAAATGATGACTTGGTATGTAAACATTAGGGTGATCCCCGGAGACTCCCTAAAACAACTGGGCCATATGTCACAGTTGTTGTTAGGTGCCGTCAAGTCGGTATCCGACTCATAGTGACTCTCATAGGGTTTTCAATGGCTGACTGTTTCGAGATTGCCAGGCCCTTCTCCCATTTTTGCGGTGCTGAGAACTGAACTCGGTACCTCAGAGACTGCAGTGCAGCACTCTACCAACTGAGCTAAATCCCAGCCCACTATATGTCACAGGGAACTACATAATCAGATGGAATCAATGCCATTGAAATCAGCGTTAACATAGATAATGTGAATTTCATTTGATTCCATGTAAGGATAAAACCCAGATTTGTGTTACAATAAATAATGATAGAACCAGAATGGTGTCTGATTGAGTCTTGCGGCTCAACACCTTTAGATCTTATTAGAAACGCTCCCTAGCATGTGTTTATGATTTGTGGGCATATCCTCCTAAAGTATGGAGTGTTTTCATGGATAACATGGTGGAGGTTAGAAGCAGCTTAAACTAGATGGATTGACACAGTGGCTACAACAATGAGCTTAAACATTATATAAGGGTCGTGTGCATGGCACAGTGTCAGGGAGTGTTTCCTTTGTTGTACATAGGGTCTCTATGAGTCAGACCTGACTCAACAGCACCTAACAACAGAACATGACAGGTAATTATGGAAAGAGCCAGTCCTATCGCTGTCATCCACCCTTTGCTGGCTGGCTTATCTTGGTGCAGGTATTGATCAGTGCTAGGGGAAGAGGCTGTATTTTCAACCTTTCTGCCAAAGTGAGGAGATTTATCTGAGTACAAGTAATGGAAGGTGGCAGCAAGAATGGAAATATGGCCAGGAATCTACTACATTCAATGAGACAGTGATGTCTGGAAGAATCTGTGACAAAAAGGAGAAAAGTCAGAGCATTGTCACTCGCCAGAGCATGGCAGCAGCACCTCTGGGTGATGTATGATAATACAGGCTGCCTGGCGCTGCCTTCCTAACCCGGGATATACAGGGCTCTCATGAACAAGCAGATTTATTGCATTGTCATTGGTGCATCACCAAGTCGAGAAATTGTAAGGAATTGTGGGTAATAGGGATTTTTTCCTGATTAAAGCCAATAACATTCCTCCTTTATCTCAGCAAGCAGGAGACTCACAGACAAAGCAGATTGGAACTCAGACATACATTGATTGCACTCCTATCCTCCAACATTTGTTATAGTATGTGTTTGACTATTGTTGTCACAAAAATAATAGAATAAAAACAAAACAATTTGTAGTGATATATAACATGGGAAAATGATATCTTTATTTTCTCTCTTTCCCAATGCTCCTATGTTTTTATAAAATTTCTATCAGTATTTATAATGTTTTTAGTAACTTTGAGCTAATAAAAAGTACATTTGGAGTTTCTTTTTCTTAATAGTGAAATGTAACCAAGGAGGGAGCTTGTCAAAGAGGAGGACAGGAATGTTCACATACCCTGTTGGTGGGCAAAGTCATTTGGTGCATTGTTTTGGGAGATAGTTTGGAAATATGTAGTAGAATTTAAAATGTGGATTCTCGTTGATTGTGCAAATTTACTACTAGGAAATTTTCCCTCCTGATATGTCTATATAATTATGCAAAAGAGATGGAAAGATGTTGACAGAAGTAATCTTCAGAAGTGAAAAATTGGAAACAGCCTAAGTGTTGGTCAGTAAGTGATTTGTTTAAATTATAATGTGACCTCATGATGAAATGTTACTCAGAACTAAAATGAACACTTGCATTGAAAAAATAAGCTGTAGAACACTTTGTGGTGTGTGATTCCACTTTAAAATATATATGTATATGTATATATGCATGTACCTTTGTACCTTCCTAGAACACTTATGGAAAGGAATAAAAATGTGGAAAACTCATTCTTCTGTAAAGTGCAATTGACTGATGGTTGTAGAGGTAGAAGTTAGATACCATTGTAAAGAGAAAATACATTACTGGCATCTTTTTTAAATGTAATTTTTTGTTGTTGTTGTTGTAGTACTTGAAGGTTTAACCCAGGTCCTCATGCATGCTTAGACAAGTGTTCTACACCAAGCTCCACCCTCAGACCTTTATTTTTTTTTTTTTTATTTTGAAACAGAATCTCACTTAAGTGTGCAGTCTGACTCTGGCCACAAACTTGTGATCCTCCTGCCTCAAAGTCCCAAGTTGCTGGGATGTCAGGCACACAAAAGAGCGCCTGACTGATTTATGTAAATTGTAAACACATCATAGGCAACAAGCTAGAGAGAATGTAATTCACTTTTAGGATTTTCATGAGCACAGCCTGATGATGGTAGTTTGAAAAAAATATTCGATAGGCAAGTGGTTCAAATGACTAGTTGAAGTATGTTCTTGTCATGTGATCTTATCCCTACTGCATACGGTTTTACTATCCATTTTTATGTTTTGTATTTTATTAGTAAGCTGTTGTCACTGTAGCAGAAAACCCAACAGAAACAAGCTTGTGGAGCAAAAAGTTTATTGGGAGCTTACAGTTAAGAGGATAAGTCTATAATGGCGGCAAGTCATGGTGGTGGGGCAGGCCTCTGGGCAGGCAGCCAGGTCCATGGCCTACCACATCATGGCATTGCAGGGCAGGAGGCAGAAAGCAAGCAGAGCCATGGATCTGGGTAAACAATCCTCCAAGGGCTCACTCCCAGGGAGCCACTTCTGCACAGCAAGAATCCCACTCCCAAAGTTCTATGACCTCCACAGACAGCACCATCAGCTGGAGACCAAACATTAAATCACATGATCTTTGGGGGACATTTTATATTCAAACCATGACAAGTATGACTTTTAGCAGCTGCAAAATACATCAAAAAATAAGTAAATGTGGTTTATAGAATTATAAAGGTGGAAGGAAACAATCCTTGTTGACAACTATCAATCAAGAGGAACATAGTATCTACTCTCAACTGCCCTTCCCAACTGCCTATTTCTGCATGAGGCTGCTGATAATGCTATTTTAAAATAATTCATGGTACATTCAAGTATATTCAAATCCTAAGAAGTTGGAGTGTTTTTTACTTTTCTTTCCAGAGTAAAGCTGTTGCCCATGTTCTTGCAGGCTAAGGGGAACCAGAATATTTGAAATGAAGAAAATCTCCAGTTTTTGGAAAGCATTTGAGCTGAGAGACCACCATATCCTGAGGCATCTCCAGCTGCTTAATATTATTTGTAAAAAAAAAAAAAATCTGTTCAAGAGGCCTATACATAGCTCGTATACTGAACTTTTATTTTGGCTGAATAGCCACTTTATTAATAATTGACCATATTCTATTTTGCTGGCATTCTGGGGCATTTGCTATGTATCAGGCCCTGCTAGGCACTGGGAATATAAAGGTGAAGGAGTATATTCTTGTGTAGTTTACAATCTAGCAGGAGAAGTAAATATATGACTTACAAATTAAAAGAATATTAATTGCAATGGAGTCAGTACAAGACATGGTCTGCAGGAAACACACACGCTGATATTTATAACTGGAAAGCATTTGCTCATTCTAGCTTGTTAATTAGGCTGAGGAAATCTACCACAGTGACATTGTGCTAAGCATTTCCCAGGACCAGCTATACAGAGTTGTAAAATAAAAATCTAAGCCAGGTGTGGTGCTGTACACCTCTAATCCCAGCATTTGGGAGCATGACACAGGAAGATCACAGTAAATTTGAGGCCAGCATGGTCTACATGTGAGTTCCAGGCTAGCTAGGCCATGTAGAGAGTTGCAGGCCAGCCTGGGCTACCCAGTGAGACCCTGTATCAAAAAAATAAAAATAAAAAATAAATAAATAAAATAGAATAAAATAAACCAAACCATAACAAACCAAAACAAAACCTAATAGTTGGGATATGCTCTGAGGGGAAAATAAAGAAATGAAGAATTTTGTAATTGTCCATTTAAAAAATGCATCCTGTTTTTTTATTCTTGAGAGGACTCTTGCTTCTTTAATTAACATTGCTGTAAAAAAAATCAGTGTCCTCTTGAGCAGTTTTCCAAATTAATGGAGGAAAAAATGCCTTCTGAATATTGTACAAGAAACAATAGATTTGGATTGTCCAGAAAACCTTAAGATATGTTGAAGCAAAAGGTATGATACCTCAGTGATAAATAAGAGAGCTTTTGATATCATGAAGATAGCTAGATCTTTCCTTCCCATTGTAAAGTCTTCTACAATTGTTGGCTCCATTTGCTTTAAATTATACCACTATGAATAAATCACATGGAAAAACAATAGAGCTGTGCATGTTATTTATGCACTGAAAGGTAAATAGATATAGCAGATTAAACTGAACAGAATAAATATTTGTGCATTCTCTAGTTATTTTTGTTTGGCTGTCTACTTTAACCACACACCATGCAGATTTACTTTTGTAGTATAGTAAAAGTAGAGCAAAAGGAATATGCTAGGTACTACTACAGCTATGTTCAATGAAATAATGAAATTAAAAATAAAGAACACAAATGTACATTAAATTTGTTTAAAATTTGGGGCTCATCAGAGTGTGAACTCTGCAGCTTCCAAAGGACTGTGGAGTTAGCCTCATGCCATCTGCTGGATCATATTAGGATTGGCACATGAACTAGAATGGGATATGGAAAAGACATTCAAATTTACATTTAATGTCTTTTTTGCTACCAGCCATCATAGAATACTTTTTTTCCTGCCTGTAGCATTTTCTTGTGAATAAAGTTTATCTTCTTTTTGTCTTTCCTGCCAGAAAGATAATCTAAATTAGAAAAATTCCATTTATTTTTCAAATCTGATGTGTATGAAATATGGCCTCTGCAAACAAATGAGATTTAGGGAATAGTGGTAAACCCAGCGTCCCGAGGCTCTCCCTCATGTTTGTTTGGATGTTTATGTTGTAGGAAGGGGTAAGATATAGTCAGATAAGCTAACTACTAATGTCTTATTTTATTTTCTAATATTCTGTCCAATGTCTTATAAATAAAAGTCTTCACATAAGGTTTATTTTGGCAAAGGAGTTCTATCTGGCACAGGAAAGAAGGAGATGTTTTGGTTTTAAAAAGGGTATTGATAAAGCAATGAACATTTAAAATATTAGGTTTATGGAAAAATCAACACTTGAAATTGTGATTGATAATTTCTTTCTTTCCCTAGAATAACTAGGTTGATTTTGAAATCAAATCATTGCCTAGGCATTCCATGAAATCCTCTCACGGGGTAGAATAAAGTTCAAGACTACTTCATTGCTATTTATATACCAAAGTAAATAAGCAAAGCTATAGGAAAATGTTCAAAGGATATTTTCTCATTGGATGAACACGTGAGGTCTTATTAATCATGAGTTAACTACTTCATATGTTTTAGATTTTGAAATTGCTAGAGCATTCACATGGGAAACAAATGTAGCCACAGTTTCTTTTTGTTTGTTTTTTAAGAGAGTGGTTCCTGCCAGGTTGGCCAGGCTGGCCTTGAACTCCTGGGCTCAAGTGATTTATCTACCTCAGCCTCTCCAGTAGCTGGGGCTACAGGAGCCTGCCAATGTGTTCAACTTGTAGCCACTATTTCTGTGGTAAAGAAAGACCTTCCATCCTTTCTTCCTTTATCCTTGTAGTAGAGTGTTTTTCAATAACTGCCCTTTAAGCCTCAAAGTCTGCGTAACTTCTCATTTGACCAATGAGCCCAATGTTAGCAAGTTAGGAAAGAAATTAATTTGGGATGCTGAGTGCTTGTCTTACACACTGTGGGGTCACCTGGAAAACACCAAGTAAGACAGGAAGCTAGCATTTTATTTTCTGATGTAGAAGATCATAGATCAGCAATATTGCAGTATGGGAGAGGGTACAGAGGTCCAGAGACTAGGGACCTGAGAACTGACAGCTTGCTGCAGTCCTGTTATGTATGCAAGATCAAGAGCAAATCTGTTAAATCTTATGTTTACTTCTTGTCTGTCACTGGGGTTGGCCACTCTAACAGATGCAGATGACAAGAGGAAGGCAGCTGTAACGAAGCAGAGCTTTGCATCTCAGGAAAATTTCTGTCATTGCCTATTTTATTTAACTTCAGATCTGGGTCCTGTTAGAGGAGCCTCCAAACACCTCTCTCTGAGCCACGTTGATTCAGAAAAGAGCACTTTATGCAACTTGGGGAGAAATTAGAATATATGTGTTTGAATAACTATATATGAAGACTCTTGATTCAGGCCACTTCTAAAAGAGATGCATTATTAAAAGAATTCTTATTATTTAGAAGAGTAATAACAATAGAATAATAGCAATGGAAATATAGCAAGTAAATTCTATCATAATTCATAGCTGCCATTGGCAACTTCATGTATAGTCATAAGCTCTTAGAGGGTTTTTCATTTGTACCAACATATGATGGGAATGGAAATTTGGTCCTTCCTTCATGTGATATGATCCTTACTATTTGTGGGTTCTGTATTTGTGAATGTTGCATATTTGTGAATGTTGAGGAAATGAGGAAATCTACTTTAAATAAGCTTCCCAGGTGATATCTACATTGTAATATTTGTGGACATAATCTTAGTCTCCAAAAGCAGAAGCTAATACACTGATATACCATGGTCCAATGAGAAGCTTGGGAATACCTCTTTTTACTTTACTTATGCTTGTTCTGTGTGCAGCCATAGGCCCCTGGCATCCAATCCTGTCTGTTCACAGAAGTTAGTTAGTTAGTCCTTGGATGGGAGACCGCCTGGGAATACCAGGTGCTGCAGGCTAGGGAGAAGGACCTGGCAGTCCATTCCCAAAACAATCTGCCATTGAAAACCCTATAAATAGCAGAGAAGCACTGACATAGTGCCCAGCTTGGCACAGTGTCAGTGTTTCCTTCTGTTGTATGTAGAGTCACTATGAGTTGGACCTGACTTGATGGCACCTAACAACAACAACCAACCGTATGGTAGAGGTAGGCACTTGTAATAGCTGGGTCTTGGTTGGTCTGTGGACTCCCAAGGCAGAAAATTCATAGAACATTGGGAGGTTCTCTTCATAGGCATCATTATGGCTGTTCTCTAGTCTGTCTGTGGGAAGGTTTTAAGGGCAGGTATGAATGAGAATTAAGTCTATAATGGGTCCACTCTCCTCTTCCTAAATTGGGCTCATGGTGTTCATGGTCTTTATGCCTCCAAGGCTCTGCTTCATGAAGACATATGGGAAACAATCCCAGTTTAGTCTGTTCACCTATCACCCCTTCCATGGTCCTGCAATATCTTCTCTCTAGACTTCAGGCGTAGCCTTCTCTTCTACCACTCTCCTCTCATTTACTTCATTTTAGCTGTCCAGGCCTGCTGATTGGTGGGGAGCTCATTCCTGCCTCAGCCTTTGCTTTTATACTGCCCTGGGTCTTCCTATGCCTGGAGAGAGCTCTCACCTGATTTATCTCTCTGAGCATATATGACTAATTGACAGGCCTTCCCTATGCCCTATTACATTCCTATAATAGCTGCATCTTCATATATTTGTTGATGTTATAGTAGATTATTTTGTTGTCTTCACCTTACCACCTCCTCTTCAGAATATAAATGTTATGAATTTAGAAATTATTTTGCTTATTTTTGTATTCCTTGTCTACTCTAAAACACTTGGCACATAGTAAGTCCTCAATAAAATGTTAGATTAATGGAATAAATATGTGTCCATAAATGATTATTTGGAAATTTTTTGGCCTATTATTATTTCCATGTACTTCATAAAGAGAATCTAAACTTTGATGGAGTCACTCTATGTTGCACTAATACATGTTCATATGCAGAACATGTTATACTTAAAATTAATAGCAAGATACTAACACAGAACAAGGACAGTGCAAGGCACACCTGCAAATGCATCTTGAGGACACATTAATCCTGTTACAGAAGGGTCTTGCAGAAAGGACTGTAACTCCTATATGAATTTAGAGGTTGGAGGTACTTTGAGGTGTCACAGGACTCACCAGGAAATGGGGACAGCATGAACAAAAGTAAGCTATATTTTAGGAAACTGGAAGTAACTGCAAGTGACTAGAGATAAAGGCACATGGGGGGAAGTAGGAAGAGATGAGGTTGCAAAGAGCAGAGTCATAAATAGTTTTGCCTTTTATGGAAAGTACTCTGCTTTCAATTTAATTTTGGAGAAATTGGAAAATCAAAGATGTTTAAATGGAGAAATATAATCATGTGTGTGTTTTAGAAAGATATACTATCTTTCCAGAAGTGGGTTGTGTATACATTGGAACAGTTCAGTTGGAATTAGTGAGGAGAGTTAGGAACATCATAGAAACATAGAAGAGCCTGCAGGGTGTGGGGGGATAAATTTCCTGAAATATCAGTAGGATTTGGTGAGAGTTTGGATGAAGGAAAAAAAAAAAAAGGCAAGAAGCCACCCTTCATAGTTGTCCCTTGCTTAGGGTGCTGAAACTAGAGGCAGGGGTGGAGGGTAGATGGGTTGGTGATCTGACAGGAGGTGCAGCTCAGGCAGTAATGCTAGCAATGGAGAGCATCTGTAAATACAGATGAAACTTTGCTCAGTACTAGTCTGTAGCAGGGGTTGGGGGCCCCTGCTTTAGAGTTCCTGTGACTATTATTGCTAGCAGGATTCCAATATGGACATAAATTTGGGCATAAATTATGTACAAAGGTAGTTCTGAAGGGCTAGGAGAGCATGAGATGGAACATAGAACTGTCAGTTGGAAAAATGTAGTGTTAAGTTAGGTCAAGCTGATGATGGGTAAGTTTGTCTAATAGGAGTCTGAGCATATTGATGAATCAGAATCATTTTATAAGTGATTCAATTGCTAGAAGTCTTGACTTATAGAGAATTTAGAACTGTCACCATGTGCAAGAAATAAAGTGAGAAAAGGCCCCAAACTCTACCTCTTGAATCTTGCTGTCCAGAGTAGGAGACAAACGTAGACATATCAGAGATTTGAGAGTAATTCTTACTATTCCCAAAAGAGGGATAAAGAAAGAGCCATGAGAGGGTAATATCGATTCCGAGCAGAGTAATTAGGAAAGGCTTTATGGAGGAGGTGGCATTGGAACAAGACTGGGAAAGATTAAGGAGAATGAATTAATGTTGATGGAGCAGCCTAATTATCATATTTAGGTCAGAGACAATGAAGGGCTAAAAGAGGCCACAGGGAACTGAAAAAGAATCAAAAGCATATTCAGGAAACAGTCTATAGTTGCATGGGGCTGGTGTGTGAGGGATCTGTGATTAGACTTTTAATCTTATTTGAGAGGAAATCAGAAGCCACTTCTGGGTGCTAAGAGTGGCAAAGACAGGATCAAAAGCATAATTTTAGGTAATTTTAATTAACTTTACATTTTATAGTTGCATATATCAATATGGGAAGCTCTACTGATGACACAGAATAAATTTTCTGATTCCCAATGGTTCTGTTAAGAAGGTAGAGTTCCAGATAATTGCGTGGCATTTATTATGAACATTCATTCCCTTCAGATTTTTAATTGAGTGTCTGTTAATTGCTCTCTTCACACTGAGGTCCTAGGTATAATTATTGGTGTTGTTCCCATTCATTAATAATGTTACTGCATTGCAGTGAATGGGCCCACAAATATTTTTTGAAGATTGTTGTTAAGTTTCTCCTACTGAATTGGGAAGAACCGCACCAAAAATAGATGTTTTATCTTAAATGCAATGATTAATTTTACTCTTTGTTGTTTTTATTTTTCCCTAAGTCTCAGTGACTCTTGCTTTGTGAATTCCCTCTATGTTACTTTAGAGTCAACTGTGGTTTGAGATGATATGTATTTGCAGGAGCAAAGCCTTCCAATTTTGAGGGCTCCATTAACTTCTAACACAGTCTTTGTAAGAATGATAGTAGGGATGGCTGTCTCTTACTCCTGTAGAGAAATCAGAGTCTGTTTAGTAAATATGTTTGAAAAATTACATGTCAATGAGAGTAGAAATGGAAAGACTATCATTGTGAGGAATGAATGGTAGAGAGAACCTGCTCCCCTCAAGGGATCCAGGAAGCAGAGAGAAGAAGGGGCCAGGATTCTAATACACCTGTCAATGGGGCCCCTCTAATGACCTATCTCTTCCAAGTAGGCTCTACTTCTTAACGTTTTCACCATCTCCCAGTAGTGCCACTAGCTGGGGACCAAAGGGACCCAAACCATAACGTTCAGTTTGTGCTGGCCAGATAATTTATCTTTTTAGTAAGAGATTTCTGCATTAAGAAGAACCACATTCATTCTCACTGTAGACCACAAGATGGTAGGCTTTGAACATGAGGCAGTGATTAGATCAGACTTTTGTGGATCTCTGCATGGGGATGAGTGTGTTTTGCAGATAAGAAGTATATGAATAAATAAAAATGAGAGGGGACTGTAATGATGTGTGTGGTTATTCAGTAAATACTCATTTCCTCCTTCATACTTCTTTGCTCTACCGATGCTTAGCTTGGCCATGTGATTTATTTTGCTTGATGGAATGTTGTTATTGTTGTTGGATGCCATCAAGTCTGATCTGACTCATAGTGACCCTGTGTACAACAGAATGAAACACTACTCAACAATGTGCCATGTACATGATCTTTTTAAATTTGGCTCAATGATGCAGACACTGTGTTTCTTCTCATTTTGAGTCATTCCACAACAGCAAAAGGATTCCCAGGGGCTTTTTTCCATTCCTATCATTAAGGTCGACTCTTCTCTGAGGAGGCAACTCTTCCCCAGTAGTTTCTCCAGTGCCTTCCAGCCTTGGGGCTCATTTTCTGGCACTATATTTGACAGTTATTTTTTGGTATTCATAGGGATATTCATGGGATATTAGTGGATATAAGGAAATACATGAACTTTAACTTTGTGGTGATGCTTCGATAATTACCATGAGCAGAGTATGCCTTGCAGAACCTGCTGGTCCCAGGAGAAAGGAGATGTGGAGATAACTATTTCAGCTTACCTACACTCTGGCAGCTTGAAGTTGTCACCTCAGGCACCACCAGATCTATGTGTATGTGAATAAAAGCTTACTGCTGTCATGCCACTGAAATTTGGAATTCTTTTTTACATACATCAATAGCCAACTGACATAATAATGCTATATCCTAAGTACCAGGCTATGTGCTTAATCATTTTATCAGTCTTGTTAGGTGTATTATGAGATCCATTTTGCTGGAAACTGGGCTTAGAGAAGCTCAGTAATAGAGTGTAGCATATAGCCAGGTCTGTGTGATTATAAGTTCCTGTTCCACCCAAAGGTTGGATCAAAATAAAAAAAAAAAAAGCTAAGAATGGTGTTATTATAAATGGTCTAGAAAATGCATTCAATAGTTCTGACAAGGTAAAAACAAAGTTCACAGCAGAAAAAGTTTCTATCTTAAACAGAACTGGAACCCAAGGATATATAGAAAAATATTACCATAAGATATTACCATAGAAAGACAAGTAAATGATAGAGAAGTCTTTGAAGGGGGGTTGGGGGGAAGTGTACAAGAGGGTAAGGGGGAACCTATATGAATAATGTACAACAAAATGCATATATGGAAATGTCACAATGAAGAGCATGTCAGAATGAATCACATTAAGGTGTACATTAAAAATTTCCAATTAAAAAAAAAGAAAATTCAATTTTGATCTTTCCCCACTCCTGCTGACCCTGCTGATAAGAATCCCTGGCTTTGGACGAGCATATTCAGTAGGAAAGACAGGAAGCCTCTCTGCCCAAAGGGTAGAGATGGCATACATCAGGGCCCTATTATGAAGCTTACTAAAGTTGTTTTGGTGCGTTGCAGGTACCCTAATTAAATTTTTTATATTCCAGTGAACTATAGTATGCTTTGGGGCTGGGAGTTAGCTCAGTTGGAAGAGCGCCGCTCTGCTGTCTCTGAGGTCCCGAGTTCAATTCCCAGCACCACAAAAATGGGAGAAGGACATGGCAACCCACTCCCAAGGCAATCCCAAAAACAATCTGCCATTGAAAACCCTATGAGGGTCGCTATGAGTCGGTCACGACTCGACCGCACCTAACAACAACAACAACAACATAGTATGCTTACCCTTTGAATATATATATTTTTAATTTCTGAGTGCTCAAGTTCAAAAAAAGAAATCTAAAACATTGGCTTGGTGCAAGAAACCCATAAGTATCTTATTCCCTTGATATTGGTGTCTTAGTCCATTGAGGCTGCTATTAAAAAGAAATACCAGAAACTGAGATAAAGGTGCTAATAAACAACAGAAACTTATTTCTCACAGTCCTGGAAACTAAGAAGCCCAAGATGATGGCCTGAGCAGATTCAGTGTTAGTGAAAGCTGGCTTCCTTAGAGATGACCTGCTCTTCCCTGTTTCCTCATATGGCAGAAGGGGTGAGGGATCTCTCCAGGGCCTCTTTATAAGGTCAGTATTCCTATTCAGGGATTTAGCTCAGTTGGTAGAGTGCTGCGCTGCAGTCTCTGAGGTCCCGAGTTCAATTCCCAGCACCACAAAAATGGGAGAAGGGCCTGGCAATCCACTCCCAAGGCAATTTTGAAACAGTCAGCCATTGACAACCCTATGAGGGTCGCTATGAGTCGGATACCGGCTCGCCGGCACACAACAACAACAACAACAACATTCCTATTCACAAGGGATCCACCTTCCTGCCCTAATCACCTGCCAAAGCCCTTACATCCAAATAGCCTCACATCAGGGATTGGATTTAATATATGAATTTTAAAGGGACACAAACATTTAGAACATAACATCTACTTTCTTACATTTTAAACTCCTTACTTCTAAATGGGGAGTTTGGGGCCTTATATTCTTGCAGAAGAGTTTCATTTTGTCATTCATAAGGTCACTATGAGCAGGACTTGACAGGGCCTAACAACAACAACATTTTCTTAAGTATATTTCAGATGGATGTGAGTAGATTGGGAAAACTGTGGGAACTTGCCGAGAATGTGTACCTCTTCACTCCTGGAATCTTTTCATAAGTAAGTCTAGCTCTGAAGTGCAAGAAGGAAAGAGAAGAAGGTGGGAAGATGAGTAAAGAAAGAATTAAGTGTAGATTTGAGCTCACTCAAATGCTAAACACTTGACATTTGTTCTGATGTAGCATGGAACCCAACCAGAGAATGCTCCACTGATGGAGCATGTATAAGAGGTTCTGTGTACAAATCTCACCTATTCTGGGAAGCTGAATCTTGGCTGAAACAGTCAGGGTCTCCTACCTCCAACCTTCTCCATGAGGAGAAAATGACTTAGAGAAATTCTTAAAAGATCCTATATTTTTTATATAGCAAAGTGTGTCTTATATTGAGTGAAGTTAACTTTTAAATTTCTGAGTGTTTTTCCCACTAAGAAAATTGGTGAGAATCCTCAGTCAAGGGAGAAAAAAAAAAATTGCTAAACTCTATTTGAGACAAAATCTTTTTGTGCAATATGAATTATGACATCTTTCTAGGAAAATATTAATATAGCTAAAAGTGCTATGTAATTTTCTGATCAACTTTATGAGAATTAGTGGGAGTGAATTTTTGTTTCTTAGAAAACATGTTACTTATTCTTCAGGAGTCTAGTGAACTTTTGCTTTTATTTTCTTTTTATATTTTGTATAGCAAAGGTTAATTCTAGCTTCTTTGCTTCCAAAAATGTCATTACCAGGACTAAATCTTTAAACTAGCCAGCTAATTAGACTGGCATTTGAATGGTGAAACCGTGAAATCATAACCAAACATTTGCCTGTAGGTATAAATAGTAAGATGATAACCAAATGCACCTTTAACTAACTTTCTAATACCAGAAGAAAATCTCACATTTGTCTAGATCTGTTTCTCTTCTCATTGTATTGCTTAATGCTATTTACTCTCTTATGTGAATCATCCATTTCATAGGCTGGTGTCTTTGGGGTGGGGGCCTCTGGATTCAACCTTTGTGTGGCCCATGTTAATATTTGCTTATTGCCTGACATGGAAATGCTACTCAATAATCAGTGTTGCCTTCCTTGTTTTCTCTGTCTCTCCTTTTCCCTCCCTCTCTCCCTTCCTTCCTTCCTTCCTTCCTTCCTTCCTTCCTTCTTTCCTTCCTCCCTCCACTTTTTATTTCATTTGTTCTGAGAAATCATAATGGACAAAAAGTTTTAGGACAAGAATACTTCCTCCAAGAATCAGGATCTTACCCTCACTCTCTGCTCATGACTTTTTATGATTTCTACTTTAAGAATTGTCTCTATGAATTATTTTAAGAGAAATTTATTCTTTCAATATAGTATATTAATCACAAAATGATTTAGCTTCTATCCATGTGGCTGTCACCACAGGTTTTTTTTTTTTTTATTGAAACGGAGTATGCTTTTTCCTATTCTATGGGTAGTAGGTACATTTTTAAGGGGATGAAACAGGTGTAGGCACTTTGTTCTAATTCCTTCAGCCTAAAGAGCAACTTCATGGCTGAGATTGAAGCTGAGAATAGAGCCTTTCTCACTGGGAAAAGGTAGGTGCCAGGACACTTTCTTTCCTTCATCATTAAAGCTTACCCCTGACAGCAGAAGCCTAGGGTTGTCCTTTTTCTGTTTCATGCCTCCTACGGTTTGTGCAGCCTAAAAAAATCACACCTAATCATTGCAGGAGGCCAGAAACATGGGTACTAAAACCTCTCTTTTTGTAGAGGGGAAAGCTGGTTCTCAAAGAGATTAGGCTTGCTTTTGCAAGGTCAATAGCTAATGAGTGGCAGAGGAAGATTCCCACACTGTCTGACTGCAGAGAATGTCACTGCTCATCTCTGTATCTCCAATGCCTAACATCTAACCTAGGATCCTGCAATACAAAGTCTGGTCTGCAGACTAAAAGACACAGCATTTCTGGAAACTTGTTAGCAATGGGAGATCTAGGCCCCATCCCAGAATACTGAATAAGCATCTTCTTTTTAAATACTATCTCAAGTGCTTTGTATCAAAGTTTGAGAAGCACAAAGATAGAATAATCTATAGCTAATAAAGGCATGGAAAGTATAAAATAAAAATTAAAAATATATAGGGCAGCTTGAGAAGTTGTGATATCAATCAATCAGGAGGTCAGACAAAAGAAAATAGGGAAGGCAACTTGCAAAGAATAACAAAGATCAATTTCTTGGCACAAGATAACAGACCCAAGGGCTCATTGAGTATGAGGCAGGGTAAAGAGAACAAGTCATACCTATATTAGTGGCAGACACATTTCAGAACACCTAGCATAAAGGAGGAAAGATTGGTTAATATTTCCAGAGAAAAGAAAGAGATTAACAAAGGAATGAGAAGCAGATATATAAATGCAAGAAGAAAATGGAACAATATATAAATGCTGAAGAAAAATGTATTCATACCTATCATTTAATACTTAGTGTATCTATTATTCAAAGTCAAGAGCAAAGCAAACATAAAGGTTTGAATATAAAAATTGATTCAGTCTGGAGTTGTAGTGGCATGGCACAGAATTTTCTCTGTCTGGTTTAAGTAGAAGATTTCATAAAAGAATTTAGGTAGCTCACGGAACCTGAACAAGGGCCAGAAAATAAGGTAACCCGGCGGTGCAGCCAAAAACAATATAGTTAGTGGCAGAAACACTTACCTAAACTTCTGGACAGAGCCAGCAAATCCCCATGACTCTACATTGTTGTTGCTCAGAATCCATGATGCTAAGAAGTGGACCTGAGTACCCTTCTACAGCAACCCAGAAGAGTCAGATACCCCACCATCGTGCTTGGCCAAATGTCTATTTTCCCTACATTGGCCTTCAATTACTATTTCTGAACCTTATAGTTTTCAGAATGGTAAACTCTCTAGAACAGAAAGGCAATTAGAAGAGGGGTTCAACCAGAATTGAGTGAGCCAGACAACAGCATGCCGATCAGATAACCAAAGATAGATAAAATTTTTAAAAAGAATCATGGATAACGATGTACAAACTGAGAAGGCAGAATAAATCTAAATATATTGGTAATCCCATGAATGTGTGTTAAATTTGTCCATTATAAAGCAGACTTATAAATTAATTAAAAAACCCAGCACCAAAAGTTTCAAATCATAGATGGATGCCCAAATTACATTAATTCAATTTGTAATGTTTTGAATTTGCAATGGTCTGAAAGCAGTATACTATCTTGCTGGGCAGCAGTAGCAAGCTATCACCCCCAGTCAGTAGCTTGATCACAAGGAGAAATTCGAGTTCTGCACATACTATATTGTTAAGTTGTGATGCTTGGTAGAGGAGGTGTATTAGATGCATTTTCCACTCAACAATATTTTCGACTTGTGGTGGATTGATCAGGATATAACTCCATCCTGAGTAAATGAGTGTCTGTAAAAGGATATTTAAAGAAACATGGGGCAACTGGTTATAAAAAGTTAGCATTATAGTAAATAACAGGTAAAATAACTTCAAGAAGAAAAGCACTGAATAGGGAAAACAGCTAGACGATACTGATAAAAGGACTAATTTACTAAAACCATCTGAGCTTTTGTGACTTACCTTGTTAACTAGCCAGTTATTGAAGTAGTTCTTAAACTAGGAATAATTTGTAGAAATAACAGTACTGAGGGCTGAAAGGGACAAATGGAACTAATGTCTAGCATGGCAGGAATAATATTTTTTTCTATTTAGAGGAATATGGCATTAGTGGGCAGGCATCATGCAGAACATAAAGTTAGGAAGAAAAAGCCACAAAGCAAACAGAACAAGTTCACAAGTACAATGGCACTATATAGACTCATACAAAAATGTTCAAAATTTACCAGGCCTGACCCATGTTAGTGGAGTCTCCCTGAAGAAATCATATTACTTGAACAGTATAGAAAGAAGCGGACCTCTGCAGTGAAGAGACCACAAATTTATGCAAGAACCTAACTGCATGGCATTCAGCCCATACTGTCTATATTTATACCTTAAGCTATTTTATAAAAATGTATTGAGCTCATATTCCAGAATGTATTTTCATTTATTTCAACCAGTTGATGATGATGTCATGATTGAAATTGAATTTTGTTTTTAACCCATCAGAATATAGTTATTAATAATTACACAGTTGAATAAAATATTCTTTCTACAAGTACAAATAATAATTGACAATAAGTTGGCACATTGTTATTATTAATAAAATTATTAATTATTAATCGAATAGCAATAGAATTAATAATACATTAATTATCTTTGAAGTTACATATCCTGGTTGGAAGATAGACACACCAAGGAGCAAACTGGAATTTACAAACATTTTAGCAGTGTGGTATTTTGGCAGAAAGAAATCATATTTTTCCATATGTCACCATATTATACTTTGAAAGTTCAGAGACCGCTTCAGTGCCCCAGTTCTCAGAGTGTCTTCAGCAGCTGGTAGAACACTCTTCCACTTGCTTTTGATGGAAGCAATTGGTTCATGCTGCAGGTCTGCAGTTAAGCCTGTTGCCTTTAGGTTTCTGTTTGAAGGTCTGTCTTGTAGGGAGTCATTGCAAACATGATTTATTGTTGTTAGATGCCTTCTAGTCAGGTCCGACTCATAGCGACCCTATGTACAACAGAATGAAACACTCCCAGACACTGTGCCATGCTGGGCACTGTGTCAGTGCTTCTCTGCTATTCATAGGGTTTTCAATGGCTGATTCTTTGGGGATTGTTTCAGGGAGTGGGCTGCCAGGTCTTTCTCACATTTTTGTGGTGCTGGGTATTGAACTAAGGGCCTCATAGTGCACACAGCAGCACTCTACCAACTGAGTTAAACCCCAGCCCAAACATGATTTAGGATCTACTAAAAATTAGAGCATCTAAAATGTCAAATTCTCATTTTCTTCATTTAAGCATATCTTTGTTTTTCAAATTTCTTGTTAAATGTGGCAAGTAGTAATTAAGATGATGGTAAATAGTGGTTAAAAGGATGCCTCTTAGTCTTGCCAACTTTATTAAGGTATAATTGGAAAATAAAAATTATATGTATTTATGACTTAGAATGTGATATTTTGTTTTGATATATGTACACATTGTGAAATAATGAAACAAGATAATTAACATATCCATCACTTCACATACTATTTTTTTTTGGTAAGAACATTTGAGCTATACTCTATTAGCAAATTTTAAGTATATTAATATAGCAATGTTAACTGTTCTTATCATGCTATACAATAGATCTCCAGAACTTATCTATCAGGAGGATGAGTTTTTAAATAACTTACATGAGCATTTAAATCTAGATTCTGCTACTTAGTTGCTTAAGCAAGTCATTTACTCTCTCTGGGCCTGAGTTCCTGGTCTGTAAATTAATCATCATAATAACAATATCCAATTGGCATCATCAGATAATGGGATAATGAATGTAGAGTACTTGACACAATGCTGCAATAAATGGTGGCTATTAAAATGAAATAGCTGTAGATGTCCTTGAACATAATTTTTTTTTAAGTTAGCGGGGAAACTTCCCAAATATCTTTGCTGTTCTTTGTCTATTAATGATTAATGTTGAGCTTCTGGGTCCAATAAGAGAAAAAAATAAAAGAGATTAGCTACATAAACTGGAGCCATTCCCTTATAAGGACTTTAGCATTGCATAACTTATCTTGGATATTTTGACAATATGAATCTAAGCATTAAAGATGAGCCTTTCAGGGTAGCTATTCCCCTTTCAAGAAATTATCTAAATGAGCTAATCATTTGCTGTGAACCACATATCGCTATACATTTGGGACATATCAATACAAAAATTAAGTCAACTAAGCCACAAAAAATGTACACATTAGGATAGTCTTTATTGCATGACTTGTGTAATGTGTGCAGGCTGAATTGCAATTTTCATTTTTATTTTCAAATATAGTCCAGTTTTATCATATCTATGCCAGATTAGTAGCAAACACAATGAATTTTGAGTGTGTTGGGAAGAGTATCTCTTTTTGCTGAATTGTGCATGAAATCCATCTGTCCCCAAAAGTTGTTAACAATTTTCAAAAATGTTGTGGAGAAAAACCCTGAAGACAAGTGCCATCTACGGAGGATCCTCAGTGGCAATTACTACTGCTGCTCTCCTCTAGTGATACTGATTTCAGGCACCTAAGCACACAGTACCAATCTGCACAGCTACAAGGATGAAGATGATGGCAATGCCTATGTTGGTTCAGTTCCCTGTACATGCCCAGTGGTTCTTCAAAAGATCAGTTCTTGCAGCATTATTCACAGGAAAGAGCGCCTCATGTCAAAGCATTAATACGATTTATCTCTAGTTACTGGGATTATGGGTGGTTTCATTTTTTTCTTCTTTGCTTATCTGCAATTTCTAATTTTTCTATAAGAATGTGGATTACTTGTATTAATTTTTTAAGTCAGGGAAAACCTCTTTTGCAGTGGGCTTTATCAGTTATATTCAATGTGAAATCCCTCTTCTAGAGCTGATCAAGAAAAGCAGATTAGGCATGGATATTCATTTCTAAAAATGGTGAGCTCAGGCTTTCCCTTTATGCACGAAGTGTTTTTTATTGGAGCACATGTTTGTGATGGGGGAAATAGCTTGTGGAGCCATGTGGATAGAAGAGGGACATGATGACCTTACACTTATGGTGTTTCCAAACTAGTCACTACATGTTAATGAAACATACTGGGTCATTTTCATTTTCTATTTCAATGGGGCACAATGATTATACTCTGGATTAGTGGACCTGCCATTAGACAGTATGTTCAAAATGATATCTAGGTCAGACATAAAGGAGTCCCTGAACATTTTGGAGGGTGTTTGCAGAGAGGTGGATTGACCTGGTGGACAGATGCAGAGATGAGTCAGTGCCACCTGGGCTCTCTTTCTCCTACTGTCAGTTACTTCTTTTGTGACCTTGGAGTCTTTCTTCATGGCTCAGTTTTTTCTTCTCCAAAGAATTGTTGTTGTTGGGTACCATGGAGTCAGGTCCTGCTCATAGTGAGTCTATATACAACAGAATGAAACACTCCCTGACACTGTGCCATGCTTAGCGTTATGTCAGTGCTTCTCTGCTATTTATTCATAGGGTTTTCAATGGCTGATTGTCTTGAGATTGTTTCAGAAGTGGGCTGCCAGGTCCTTCTCCTGTTTTTGTAGTGCTGGGGATTGAACCCAGAGGCTCGGAGAGCATAGCATAACACTCTACCAACTGAGCCAAACCCGAGCCCTCTCCAAATAGAGAAACTCAAAAATGCCTGATCTGAAGGCTATATACCATATGGCCCAGAGTAGTTGCTCCTTAAAGAGTGTTGAAACTCAGATAGCTGCCAGCTGGATATCCCTGCTCGCTAAGGACTGAATCTGGTGCTGAGATTTAGCTCAGTTGGTAGAGCACTGCTTTGCAGTCGCTGAGGGCCTGGGTTCGATTTCCCGCACTGCAAAAATGGGAGGACTTGACAATCCACTCTTGAGGCAATCCTGAAACAATCAGCCATTGAAAACACTATGTGAGTCACTATGAGTTGGACATGACTCAATGGCACCTAACAACAATATGGACTGGATTTAGCCTATTTCCTTCCTCCCCCAACTTTTCTTTGGTCCCTTTGGGAAAATAGCATTTGAATTATATCTACTCTTGACTTGGCCCATACCACACCTTGCTTCTCTGCTGTGTCCTGACAGTTTGCTGTGCCTTACTCTCTGGACACTTCTTCCCTCACTCCTCAGAGCGTTTTTAGGATGTACTGATGATGGGAGTAACATATGGGGAATCCAGCAGCACAGCAGAATTTGAATACACCACAGCACTCTTCTTAAAAATTCCCTGGCTCACTGGTTTCAGCGACTTCTTTATCATTTTTTCCCATGGTCTCTTTTGCTGTCCTGTTACTAGGCTTCTTTTCAGCCAACATCTTTGTCCTGTTTTGTCAGCTGCCTGGGAGCAAATTTAATTTCTTTATTATAACAAACAATTTGATTTTAATCTAGGTTATACTCCTAGTTTACCTTTACATATTAAAAAAAAACACCTAATTACTTTTACTCAATAAAATAGCTAATCCTTAAATCAATTCTTCATTTCTCCCAGAATGCAGCATTTGAGGCAGAAATTATTTTTATTTTGTAATCAAATTTCCCCTCATCTATTGCTGGTGTTAGTTCTGGCACACTGAAGCTGGTTGCTGAGAGCAGGCAATTTGAAAAAACGTACAGACTGGCTGTGTTCGTTCCTGCCAAGCTGTTCCTCTACCCATACTTACACCTTGAGGTGAAGCTATAAACTCCTTAATTTAATTGAACTGAAATATTTGTTTCCCCATTATTTATTTCTCTGTTGATTTTTGTCCAGTGACTTGCCGTGGTTTCACAAAAGAACTTCATGAATTTGGTTTGATTGATATCTTCCATTGGCTGCGTAGGCACTGGGGCTAAAAGACAAACCTAAATGCAGAATGGATGCTGCATTTCAAAGGACAGTGTTTGTGGGGAAGAGAAGTGAGAGATTGCTTTCAGTAGTACTGCCAACATTATTTCAATAGCTTGAAAACAGCTGATAAATACCTCAGAAAATAAAAATGTTGAAGTCCTGGTTTAGTGAGACCTGCTTGTCCAGATAGGGTCGGGTGGCTGCCAGAGGTGAATCAAATGTCAATTGGGTTTACACCATGGGAGACAATCTGTTTTAGCAGTGCCTGGACTGGAAAAAGTGAAAAGAATTGGTAAAAAGCTCTTCTACAGGATGTCAGTCTTTAAGGTGGTGAGGAAAGCCTGCTGAATATCAGATTATTCCAGGGTTGGGATCATTTTTCTAGCATTAAGGATTAGATTTTCTGAAGAATTCTTTCTAGATGAAAAAATGCACGAAACAGATATATACATTGAAAACTCAGTGGCAGAACTTGAGTAAAATTCATAGCTTCTGGGTGTCTGGTGCCAATTGAGGGGACCATTGGAAAATAATCAGTAGACTTCTTAGCATACTTATTTCAGATTACCTTTTAAACTTTAAGGATTCTCATTTCTTTGTGAATGAGTTTGCCAATTACAATGACTTTTTAAAAGATGGACATAACTTATATTTTATAAATATCCAAATAAATTATACTTATACTTAAAGAAATTCTGGCAAACAAACAAAAAGGAAAAAGCCTCATAATAGAAGGGAAAACTCCCCCATAACCGACCATTTAATAAAATTGCTCCTAGTTTTACTTCATGGTGTATATCTTCCAGGGTGTGTGGGGAGGGGAGGGGGTTATAAGATTTGTTTGTGTGTGTATTTTTCTGGACTTACAAAATGAGATACCATTACACTTACTGCTTTGAAACATGCCTTTAAATCTCACTGTCTCATGCCGTCTTTCTATATAAATACACATGTAAATATTTTTATTTAATGGTTCCATAACATTTCATTGTGTAAATTTACAGCACTGTGTTTAATCAATTTCACAAATATTTAAGCTATTTCTAATTTTTACCAATTACAAATGATAAAGTAAGGAAAATCTTTTTGTGGAGATATTTGTGCCATTGTATGATGATTTTCTAAGGATAAATCTCATAAGGGAAATATACAAAACTTTTTAAAAACTGTGGTGAAATACATATAATGTAAATTTACCATCTTAATCATTTTTAAATGTACAACTGAAGCCTTAAATGTGTTCACATTTTTGTTCTACCATCACTACTATCCCTCCATAGGACCGTTTTCATCTTGCAAAACTGAACTTTGGTACCAATTAAACACCAACTCCTCCTTTCCTCCTTTCCGAAGCCCCTGGCAACAATCGTTCTACTTTCTGCCACTATGAATTTCATTATACTAGGTGCTTATGTAGGTGGAATCATACTGCTTTTGTCTTGTCATAACTGGATTGTTTATCTTAGAATTATATTCTCCAGATTCATCCATGTTGCAGTATGTGTCAAAATTTCCTTCCCTTTTAAGAGTGAATATTCCACTACATGTATATCCTACCTTTTGTTTACCCATTCATGGATATTTCTGTTATATCTGCCTTTTGCAACAGCCAATAATGTTGTTATGAACATGGTTATATAATATTCTCTTTGAATTTCTGTGTTTCATTCTTTTTGATACACCCAGAAATGAAGTCACTGGATCATACTGCAAATCTATTTTTAAGTTTTAGAGGAAGTACAATATACTGTTTTCCATAGCTGGTGCTCCATTTTACATTCTTACCATTGGTGAACAATGTCTCTAATTTCTCCATATTTTTGCTAATACTTCCTATGTTCTGCAATTTTTTAAGAGTAGCCACTCTAATTTGTGTGAGGTGGTATCACGTTGTAGTTTTGTGTTTTCCTGATTAATGATGTTGGTCATCTAATACACAAATTTTTAAAGGTTTGATTAATATTGCCTAATTATTCACCAGAAATATTTTACCAATTTAAACTCTTAACAATAGTGCTAATTTGCCTTCTCTGACTTCCACTGGTGATATTTGTATATGACTTTTGAACATCACTGCTCATATATGTAGAAAATGATGCTATAAGCTTTTTTGATTGCATTTATAAGGTGCTATATTTCTTTAGGAATACACATGGTTTTAGCAATCCACACACTAAAAATACAGGTACCGATCTGAAACCTACATTTTCAAACATGTAATGATCCTTAGAAAGATTACTTCAGGTTAAATAACTGATTTCTTTCTTCTATGTCTCTATTCTGCCTTTTCCTTACTCCTGTTACCTGCCAATGTGGCCTCCCTCTCCCTATGGATTCCTTGATGATATTTAAATTGACTTACCAAATCTCTAGCTCATTTCATTTTCCTCATGTTGCCATAATCAATAGAAAATAGTCAGTAGTTGTCTTTTTACCAGGAAGGAAGAAAGGAGAGTAGGAAAGTGCATCCTAACTAATGGAAGATGTTTATGCTGCTGGAACAATGGCCCAAGAATTCCCTGGCAGTGTGCCCATTCATCATAATTAACATTTCCCTCTTTCTACTCTGTTAACTTTAAGGCGTCCCACCTACTAGCAAAAATGTATCCCTTATTATATGTTCCTCAATTTGAGATGTGTCTGCGTAGCCTCCTGCTCATGTCTTGCCCTTTCAATAGCAGATTTCATTGACTCTTTGGCTGTATCTGTGACTTGATAACACAATTGATGTTGTTGTTGGGTACCATCGAGTCAGATCCAATTCATAGTGATTCCTCATAGATTTTTCAAAGGCTGATTGTTTCAGGATTGCGTTGACACATCCTTCTGGGTTTTTTTGTTTGTTTGTTTGTTTTGATGCTGGGGACCAAACCTGGGTCCTCAGAGAGTGCAGAGCAGCACTATACCAACTGAGCTAAACCCTAGTCTGTAAGAAAATTAATAGAAGAAAAAAAATCCACATTTAGACCTTATTTGAAAAACTCTCTTGGCTTGGGTGGAAATTACTTGGAGATTTCCTTCTTACTGAATCCTATCCTCACTCTGACTTTTTTTGTGCTTTATTAATCAAATCAAGAAAGAGTTGTTCCATTTCTTTCTTTTCCAAGAACAAGAAATAAATTGAAAATGTACATGTTCTCCTGAGACAAATTGGAAGCCATAAAACTGTTGAACTTGCAGTGAAACACAAACACATAAAAAATAGAACAGCAAACAAACATAAGCTTTGGAGAGGGCATTTTGAGAATAATCACCATCTGCATTCCCACAGGAAGAAAAGGAAAAATTTTAGGAAGGATCTTGAAGTTGCTGGGTTTTTTTTTTTTTTTCTTTTGTAAAGAGTATGTGATATCTCGTGATAACTATATTATATTTAATTATGTGCTCAATACAATGTAAGCCTATCAATACGGTATTTATTCAGCATTCAATGAGCATATATTCACAGTGAAAACACAAACACAAATGAAGCACATTCCTTATTAAGAACTGATTTAGTAATGGAAACAGATGCACAAAAAGATTAGTTTAATGCAACATCGGAAGTGCAGACAGAACTCTTCCTGGGTGTTAGGAGCAGCTTTGTCAAGGAAGTTACTGCTGAAGTTAGTCTAAGGATGTAATGGGATAGAATGACGTCAGGCAGGGGCCCAGCAGGAGCAAACAGTATGGGAGACAACCACATAGTATGAATCAATGTTGTCCATTGGATAAGTGAGGGAAGGCAAGGAAAGAAGAAAGCAGAAGCAAGGTCATATGAGGACTTCTGTACTGCATTATAGGGTTATGGGGATGGATGTTCACAGGTGTGTAAGCAGTGCAGTGAGATGACTGATCTAGGGTCCACACATCACTAGGTGAGATTTGAGGGGATGTACTTGTAGGAATGGAGTGGGGGCTGGAGGAATGTATCCAAGAAAAAGTCCATGGCAGTGGTCCAGAAGAGAGATTGTGAGAGCATGAACTGAAGCTATGGAAAGAAGGGTGCAGAAAACTAGAGCATAGAGATTTCCAGAAAGAATTATCTAGGTGAAAAGGGGCAGTGTCAGTGGGCTGTTATTTTTGCGACTAATTTTTACATCCTCCTTGAGGACACTGGGAAATCTGGGTGTTTTCTCATGTAACTCTGGGGACAGGGAAGCTTGGTGGGGCTGCCTCTAAGGTTCAGCTTGCTTCTGAAATCCTAGGAAGTTATCTTTATATCATTTCCATGCCAGAACCACTTAACAGTTGTGGGATGTCCTTCTCCCAGAGTTTCTGACAAGATGTGTTGCACAGATCTTCACCACTCTTGGATTTAATTATGAAGTTTTATCCCTCCATCTCTCTCCAACTCTAAGGAGGACAGGGTATTTTGCTTCATTTCAGCCACCCATGCTAGCATGGAGTTCCCAGAAGCCATGGGTAAAACTTATGACAGGTAGTTTTTAGAGGATAAGACTGATTTCTGGAAACTGGAAATTCTAGGGTCTTAAAAATAAGATTAATAAAATGTTGTAGCTTGTGCAGCATAATTGCAATCTATACCTGTTATTATCCCAATTTAATGCTTATTGTTCCTCCCTCTCAAAAACTTCCTTGTTTGGATAATGAATGATATGACCAATTATAAAGGAGAAAAATATAATCATACACTTCATCTTTTTGGGTTTCTTCTGTGTATTAATGGGAGAAGACAAGTCTGGGAAGTCCAATGGCATTATGAAGACTTGATTTACTTATGATTTGATAGGTAAGTTTGCAGGATAGTTGACAAGTAGGTACTACGCAGATATTCTGGAGTTCAAAGTTTTCTTTCTAGTATAGCAGACATCCTTTTTACTCTGTTCGAGCTCATTGCTCTTTCCAGAAACTATGCCTGTCCAAAACATTTTTACTTTCTGAATCATATTTATCTAATTCTATTAATATAATTTTATAGGACTCAAAACATTCTACCCCCAAATATGGTATGCTGGCATTCAGAAACACAACCAGAAGCAGGAGGATCTCTTTGGCCTGCGCCTGCCCTTCTTTTCTACAGGAGACCATGAAAGAATTCACTGACCTCCCTTTAAGGTAGATCATAAGACCCTTGTTCCAGTACCCACCTATCACACCCTAAGGAAAGGAATTTCCTTATCTCTTGGTATAGTTTACATCTTGAATATGCCCCAAAAGGCTTACATGTTGAAGGCTTGGTTCCCATTCACTGGTGTTATTGGAGGTTGATGGAGCCTTCAGGAAGTGGGGCATTGCAGAAGGAAGTTAGGCAAGTAGGTCATGCCCATGAAGGGGACATTGGTACACTAGCCCCTCTTGTCTCTGTTTTTACTTCCTGACTGCCATGAGATGAGCAACTTCCCCTCTTATACAATCCCACCATGATGTACTGCTTCACCACAAGCCCAAAAGCAATAGTCCAACCAACAATGGACAAAATTCACCAAAATTGTGAGTCAAAATTAACCTTCTTTTTTTTAAGTTGATAATTTGAAGTATTTTGTTACAGTAAGTCAAACCTCAAATACATCCAAAGATACAGAGACATAGTGAAGAGTCTGAACAAACTTCAAAGTTCCCCCAATTTGTTATCATTAAATGGTACATTCTTTGTCTAATTGTACCTGTGTACTGCTGTGTACTTCATTGGAAAACCCTCCACCAGATGGATTGACACAGTGTCTGCAACAATGGGCTTAAACATAAATAAGATCGTGTGCCTGGCACAGAATTGGGAAGTGTTTCAATCTGCTGTACATAGGGTCACTATGAGTCAGATGTGACTTGATGGCACCTAACAACAACAACAAATATATATATGTGTGTGTGTGTGTGTGTGTGTGTGTGTGTGTGTGTGTGTGTGTATCCTGTTTTTGGGTTTTCATTTTTGAAAGCTGTCATGTCAAGGGAAACTTAAATGTGTATGATTTTCTCTTATTAATTTGTCTTTTATTATAGAGATCTCAGATATCAACCTAGAGATAGATAAGGAAAAGATATTATAATTTCCAATTAAAAATTCAAAAATTCAACTGCTTTTTCTACAGAGCAGACTCCCTAACAGTATGTTACTCATTCTAAATTTCTTGCTCATGTGGTAAACTTTTCCCTTATGGTACCACCCATCTCCTCCTCAATATGTGTGCTGCATAAGTGGTTCTAAAAGTTTTAACTACTTATACATGGAGCTAATAACTGAACTTTCTATATTTGTCTCTCCTACTTGATATGACCCCTTAATACTAAAACAAGGTAGCTACCATTGTGAACTCAACTGAAATACCAACAGACCATTACATGGATTGTCGGTTACTCGTGTTTACAATTGATCTCATTTATATTTTCTTTAACTGAGTTAAAATTTTCCTGTGAGGTGTCCCTCTGAGACAGTAAAAAGCAAAAAACTTGGAAATCTAATATTTTAGGCAGTGGATTGTGGGAAAATAGCAGAAAAGCTTAGAGTCTAAGAGTATTTGTTATAACAGCTATAACAAATAAAACACCAAATTCAACAATGACATGTAATTGTACTGGAGATGTTTAAGAGAAGAAAAAGGAGAAGAAAACAAGTCTCTAAGAAAAATACTGTCATTGTGAGGACAACAAGATGTCTCTAGGAGAGTTAAGACAACAAAGAAAATCTTGTTATGTGCCCTCTAGTTACATCTGACTCTTGTGGCCCTATGTACAACAGAATGAAACACTACCCTACTCTATGCCATGAACACAATCTTTTTATGTTTGATCCCAGTTTTGCAACTATTGCATTTCTTGTCATTTTGAGTCATGCCATGTCAACAAAAGTAGATCCCAGGGACTTTACTCTGTTCCTGTCATTAAGGTCAACTCTACTTTGAGGAGGCAATACTTCCCCAGTCATTTCTTGAATGCCTTCCAGCTGGGAGGCTCATTTTCTGGCACTATATTTGACAGTGCTTCTCTGCTATTCATAGGGTTTCAATGGCTAATTGTTTGGGGAGTGCGTTACCAAGTCCTTGTCCCTAGTCTGTCTTATCCTGGAAACTCAGCTGAAACCTGTCCACCATGTGTGGCCCTGCTGGTATCTGAAATACTGGTGGCATAGCTTTCAACATTACAGCAATGTACAAGTCCCCATAGCTGACAGACACGTGGGGGAAGAAAAGTTTAGTTTATCAATGTTAGCAGGGAGTAAATATAGGAGGGCAGTCTAAACTAAAAGATAAAAAATGGATGTTTCAGATATTTATTCTATTATTTGATTTTCTGTGTGGCTTCCTCGAGTACCAATTTATTTTACTTACTCATTTTTTGTGAAATATTAATAAAATGAAGATATTTGAACTAAGAAATTTCTCTGTACAACATCTTTATCAAGTGCCAAGCCACAATTATTCATCATAAGATTTATTTAGCTATATTATCAGAAACATAATACCATTGTTTGATTATTGGTTGCTATATGTGGATATTCATAATGAGCTGAAGCTATTGGCAGCATTTAATGAGGTTTCCTATTTTTCTTTCATTCATTTAGCTCTTAATAATACAAATATAGCTCTTTGCTTGTTTCACTGGGCTGGCAACAAAACAGTTGTTGAAAAGAAGAATGCTGCAAGGCTGCTCAAGTCCTAAAGTGTTGCTGCAAATAGTCTGAAGCTTTTTAGGATCATCTATTTATTCAGTCCAAATTCTGTTCTCTTTATCATGTTGGGTGCTCTGTCATAAATGATAACATTGAATTTCTTTTTGTTTGCTGACAACATGCCAGCTAAGCAGTGTTCTGAGGAAAACATATACTTTCTTTGAATTATTTGCTTTAAGATTTTTCAAAGCTTAGTCTTTTTGCTGACTGCCTGATATATGTGTGAGAGAGAGGGAGGGAGGGAGGAGAGGGAGAGGGAGAGGGAGGAGAAGAGGCAGAGGGAGAGGGATAGGGGGAGGGATAGGGGGAGGGAGGGAGGGAGGGAGAGAGAGAGAGAGAGAAAGAGAGAGAGAGAGAGAGAGAGAGAGAGAGAGAGAGAGAAACAGGATTAGAAAATATAGTGTTAAAAAATCCGAGTACTGTCAGGGCACCAATTTTACTCTATGTGTCCATCTATCTTGGTAAGATCATTGACTAAGTTTATATAACATTTTCATTGTTCCTTGAAGATTCCTGAGCAATTTGTACATAGCACATAGAGCTCCTCTTGGTTTTTTATCACATTAATGAAAATGGCATGTGTATTTTTGATATACAGGAGTTTAACATTTCAGGGAAGTATATATACTAAGCCTAGTGAATTTAATATAATATTCTGAGTAAACTGTGTAAGCATTGTAAATAATCTCTGAGAATCTTGCTGTTCTTCACTGTGCTTAACATCCTCAAGCAAATTACCCTATCTTTTGCTTTCCATTGTTGGTATCACAAATTATGAAGTAACTATGTGTTATATTCTTTTCTAGAACAATTAATATAACTAGTAAGGGCAGTAATTGTCCCTGTCTTTTACACAATTCTTCTCCATTAGCATTTCAATCATGAGTTTGTTGATTGTGGGTTTTTGCTGAGGATGAGAGGAAATTTAACAGTTACCTCTTTTGGCATTTGTTAGGAATTTGGTTTTTCTACTATGTGGAAGACAAGTCTTCAGTTGTAAATTCTAGAGTCGGATGCAAAAGTCTTTCCTCTGCCTCTTAGATGTTCAGGGAGAAAATGGAACTAGTAGGGAATACTTTTAATAATTTTCTGCTGCACCAATTCTCTCTTGAACTTAGGTCTTCCTCTCAATCTTCATTACTCTGCATTACCCTTCATTACCCTGCATTACCAGTGGTCTGGAAGTGGGGCTTGCTATTTTTGCCTGGTCATGGCTACAGCCTCCTAACTGGATTTTCTCTCTTAGTTTCACTGTCCTTCAAAAGTCTTTGTCTCAAATGTCACTGCCTCAGAGAGGAGTTCTCTTGTCTCTCAGTGGAAAACAGAACCCCATAGTTCTTCTCCTCTGTCTTCTCTTGTTTTTCTTTAAAATTTGTATCTATTATTTTTAAAAACATGTTTATTGACATTTCCTCTTCTAGAATGCAAATTCCATTGGTTCATGGACTTTGTTCTTTGCTATATCTATAGCATCTAGAAAGTTCTCTGGCATACTATGGTTACTTAATATGCATTATAATAAAAGAACAACTATTGGTAGGTATCAATGACTTAAAACTTTGCAGTTTAAGTGAAAATTTAAATTATAGCATGTATGATCCTAGTCACATACAACAACAAAACCGTGATTAGATATTTGATTTAAGTCTGCTACCAATCAACAGAGGCCCAGTGAAAGGAATACTTAAAGTATAGATAATAATTCCCATTCAAGTAAAGTTCTTATTAGTTCAGATAAAAAGATATATAGATAATCTATAATTCTATAGTAATTTTATTTTTATTTAATTTAATTTAGTTTTGCAGTACTTAGATGCTGAACTCTAGGCCTTGCATATACTGTGCAAGTCCTCCACCATTGGGCTGCACCCACATTTTTAATTTTTAATTTTTTAGTTTGAGTCAAAGTCTCGCTAAGTCATGCAGGCTGCCTTAAGCCTGGAGCTTGAAATCCTCCTGCCTCCACCTCCTGAGTTGCAGGAATTATAGGCATGTGCCACTGTGATTGACAATTTTCTTGGTGCTAAAATATTATTAAGCTTAGTAATTCATATGATGTTCTGTTACAGTGTATGGAAACTTCACTTTATATAGTTTATCAATTTTATCCTAAGTGAGTGAAATGATCACTCCTGTTTTTTGTTTTTGTTTTTGTTTTCAGTACTAAGGGTTGAACCTAGGGCCTCGACCATGGTAGATAAGAGTTTCCACGCCCTTCCTCCTTTTTTATTTATTATTTTGAGACAGAGTCTTGCTAATTTGCTCCTGGGGACCTTGAGTCTCAAACTTGTGGTACTCGTGCCTCAGCCTCCCCCATCATTGGGATTATAGACATGTGCCACAGTACCTGGTGAATTTAAATTTTGCACTGAATAAGATATTTATTAAAATAATTTTGGAGAATTATTATCGATGCATTGAATCATTATGTATTATCTCAATTCAATTTTTTGACATTACATACACTTACATGATAAGATTTGAACATTTCTCCATTTCTTTACATAAGTTTTTCCATCCATATGCTTCTTTATGTTTTGCAGTTAGATCTATGAAATTTCCCACAAAAAATTGTTAGGGATTATGTTGTAGCATATTCAGCATTCTTTACTGGTAATTTAGCCTGCAGCTGTAGCACTGTTGTGTGGCATCTGATCCCATCAGATCTTGGAAGCTAAGCAGTGTTGGGCCTGGTTAGTCCTTGGATGGGAGACCACCTGGGAACAATGGATACTTCAGGCTTGGGAGAAGGACCCAGCAACTCACTCTCAAAAATCAATCCACCATTGAAAACCCTAAGAATAGCAGAGAAGCACTGACAATAGTGTTTCACCTGTTGTATGTAGGGTCTCTATGAGTTGGACACTGCACTGACAATAGTGTTTCACCTGTTGTATGTAGGGTCTCTATGAGTTGGACACTGATGATACCTAACAACAACAACAACTGATAATTTACAAATTACTGTGGTGGAGGGTTTTCTCAAGTTTTAGGAAAAAAAGTGTTATTCATTTAAATTTACCTTTATTATTGAGCTACAATTTATTGCAGTTTTTAACTTCTACCTGCCCTTAGAATTATTGATCACCATTTTTTCTTTTTCTTTCAAAGGACACCTACCAAAATAGAGTGTTTTGTAACTTGAGTCTAACTCTATGCAGAAAATTACCCAAGGCAATGTGAGTGCAAGCACTTTCCCATTAGAATTTTACTCAAAAGTGTTTCCATCTGATAAAAGCTACAGAAGAGATATTGTGAGGAAGAAGCAGCAGATAGCTCTTAATCCTTTCTTATTCTTAGGAATGATTTCATTACTCATTTAATCATAAAATGTCTGTCTTAGTCTTTGAGGTATTGTTCTTGAGGATAAATGTTTAATAACAACACTATTATTTGTAGTGTTATCTTGCCAAATTACCAAGTTTTATCAAGGTATAATGTGATTGCATCTATGCTCAGTGCTATTATTTGTTCCTTCTCTCCTGTCTTCCATTTGAATGTGAGTCCCATCATGATTTTCCCTTGATCCAAAGGAATGCAAATTGAGTTGCTGGAGACAAAGATACCCTGCCTGAGTATCTTTCAATATTGTAACTATGGCCAACAGTGAGCTTCTTTGGTCATTTATCTATAATTCTAAATCCAAAGTTACTATCAGGGATGTTAGGTACCAGAATTCAATACTTTAAGTTAATCTACTTTTAGCAAGACATTTAACACTAAAATTCCAAAACTCTTTCTTTATCTAAGAAAACAAAGACACCATTAACAGGAATTCATGGGAGCTCATTTGTAGTTTAGTTTCCTCCCTAATTTTTAATGCCTAGCCTGCTTTGTCCCCAGCTATTCTGCTTTGTCCTACAAAAATCAATGAGGTTGTTTTCCACTTACAATTCAATTCGCTTTTGGGATGACAGCCAATACTTTTCCGAGAAAAGTGACCCAATGACAGTTTTACTGGCCTTGTTTTATTTTTGAAACAGAAAAATAGCAAGTTTTCATACTCCTTTAACTTTTCTTTTCATGGGTGAGAATGCTAAATGACAGCTGTGTGGACCATGTCCAGCTTTTCACATTGAGGAAAATGACTAATGGACCATCTGATAAAAGTGCTGCTACCATTTGAACATCGTAAGAGTTTCCCTCTCCCAAAACCCACCAACACAAGCATGAACTGTGAAATGGAACAAAAAGAACCATTGTCACTTTGTTCAACAGGTAAATTAACCCAAGTTCTTAAGTTTCTCTGAAAGAATGGTATGAAAAAGGAAAATATCATAAGATAAAAGGTAGAATTGAAAATGGAGTTTAAAAACAACTGAGGCTATAATCTAACGTGCTTACATATTTGAAGCTCATAAAATACTTGCTGGTCCTTTTTCTCATGACCCCATGAAAGTTACTATCGTTAATATTCTCAATATTTTTTGTTATCAATGTCAACTTGTAATTTATAAAAAGTAATTTTTGAATAGTTCTCTTCTAACAGATATATTTTAGTGCACATTCAGCTCCATATTTATATCAAATCTGTGCAGAATTGATAGTTAAACTATGGTCAATCTGGCTCAGTTTAATAATTATATATATCAATTATTGTTGTTTTTAGGTGCCATCAAGTGAGGTCTGACTCATAGCAATCCTATGTACAACAGAACGAAATACTCCCTGACAGTAGGCCAGGCACACAATCATTTTTATGTTTAAGCCCATTGTAGCAGCCACGTGTCCACATCCGTCTAGTTGAGAGTCTTCCATTTTTCCTTTGACCGGCCACTCTCCCAAACATGATGTCCATCTCCTGGGATTGGTCCCTCTGATAATATGTCCAAAATACATAATAAGACTCAGTCTAGCCATCCTTGCTTCCAAGGAGCACTCTGGCAGCACTTTTTCTTGGATGGTTCTGTTGGTTCTTTTGGCAGTTTATGTTATATTCAATATTCATTTCCAGCACCATAATTCAAAAGCACCAATTCTTCTTCGGTCAATGTCTTATTCAATGTCTAGCTTTCACAAGCTTATGATGCAACTGAAAATATGACAGAAGTCAGGTGCACCTTTGTCTTCAGTGTGACATCTTTGGTTTTCAACACTTTTGCAATAGCTTTTCACAATGCAATGCATCTTTTGATTTTTGGATTGCTATTTCTGTGGGTCTTGATTGTAGAACCAAGTAAGGCAAAATCTTGGACAACTTCAATCTTTTCTCCATTTATCATGATGTTGCTTATTGACCCAGTTGTAAGGATTTTTGCTTTTTTTATGTTGAGGCACAATCCATACTGAAGGCTGTGTTCTTTGATCTTTATCACTAAATGCTTCAAATTCTTTTCAGTTTCAGCAAGCAAAGTTGTGTCATCTGCATAATACAGGTTGTTAATGAGTCTTCCTCCAATCTTAATGTCATGTTCTTTTTCATAAAGTCCAGCTTCTAGAATTATTTGCTCAGCATAGAGATTGAGGAGGTACAGTGAAAGGATACAGCCTTGATACACACCTTTCTTGATTTTAAACCAGGCAGTGTTTCTTTGTTCTGTTTAAACAACTTCTCCTGGTTCATGTATAGATTCCTCAGATTCTTCATGAGTACAATTAAATGCTCTGTTATTCCCATTCTTTGCAATGTTATCTATAATTTGTTGTGATCCACATAGTCAAATGCCTTTGCATAGTCAAAAAAACATAGATAGACATCTTTCTGGTGTTCTCTGCTTTCAGCCAATATCCATCTAACATTAGTAATGATATCCCTGGTTCCACTCCCTCTTTTGAATCTGGCTTGATTTTCCAGCAATTCCATATATATATAATTCTGCAGTTGCTTTTGAATGATTTTAGCAATTTACTTGCATGAGATCTTAATGATATGTATATTAATATAATATAATAATGTAAATAATACATATAATATACTGATATATATCAATATAATCTATTTTATTAAAGAAGAAGTATTGTCTGACACTTGAAATATATATGACCTGGTTGGAGTTTTCTTAGACTTAATAATATATATTTATTTTTAGCTCAATTTGTTGGGTTTCATTGTACCTGCTTAAGTATTAGTATTTGAAGAATCAATAGAATTACAACCATGAGATAGATAGAATGGACAGGTGGAAAACCATATATATCTTTCTTAGAGATCACAGAAAATATTTTTAAGGAAAGTAATCTGATAATTTCCATGAAAACAAAGTCAGGCATATCATTTTGGCTCATGAACTGAGAGTGCTCATTTCTGTACTTGGAGGTTCATCTTAGCATTGGAGATGTGTGCTACAGTGGAGCATATGAGGCTTGCATGTCCTCTGCTAGTGACATGGCATGAGGTGGTTAGAAAAGCATAAATTATTTTGTGTCCATCTCTGCAATATCAATTGTCATTTCCAAAGATGCTAAGTTGCCTCCCTGAAAGCCTATGCTGGTTGTTGCTGGGTGCCATGGTCCATGCCTATAATCCCAGATATTCAGGAGGCAAAGGCAAGAGGATCACAAGTTCAAGGCCAGAGGCAGCCAGTATAATTTAGCAAGACCCTGTCTCAAAATAAAAAAATACAAAAGGGGTTGGGAATGTGGCTCAGAGTGTAGCTCTTGCTTAGCGTGCATGAGATCCTGGGTTTAACCCCTAAGTGCTACAAGGAAAGAAAAGAAAAGGAAGAAAAAGAAAGAAAGAAAAAAGTGTGTACTGATTTTCTTTTGCCAGTAGCAAACAGGACAATATGAAAAACAACCATCCCAAGTTAATCTATGTATATTTTGTTAACCATTCTTGTTTTTGAATAATGATAAAATGGCAATACTAGAACCACAGTAATCAAACACAGAAATCTAAAAAGACTGAGATCCACAAAGATCATGTGCTAATTCCACAAAAAATTACAACAAAAGTCCTCTGGCATGTATAACAACACATGAGTATTGTTATTCTGCATGATAATTAGGCCTAAGCATACAGCAGTGCACATACATAATTCTAGTGCTTTTTTCATACAATTAAATCAAGATTTCTCAGCCTGTGAAGCCAACTTTCCAAAGAAATTGAAGGAAGAGTAGAGGGATTGGAGAACTATAGTATTCTAGACAGAGAACAGCATGGGCTTTAGCCCCTGTAGTTACAATAAATGCATTCTGTGCTCAGTGATTTTGCCTCATAAGTCATTAGAGAAGGTACCAATCATTCTGTTACAGATAAGGAAATTGAGGCTGAGAGAAGTTAAGCAATGTGGGCAAAGTCTCACATGATTTATCAAGTAATGAGTTTACAGTTAGAAATCCATTTGTTTGTGTCTGAAGTTTATGACCTTTCTTTTCCTTTTGATCATTAATGTATCTCATAGGGCAAATGATAGTAGCATCTTCTTATGCTTTGCTTATAGGAAGATTTTAGAAATTATGCATTAAGTCTATAAAGTTGAGAGTAAGTAACAAAAGAGAAAGAAATAGGAATATAATGATACTTCATTGTACCACAATTTTGTTGTAAGAGGAGTAAATCCCCTTATTGTAGAAATATCAAAATGCGATCCTATGGAATTTATTTTCTCTCCTGAAAGAGTAAATCACAATCAACTCTATCTCCAGAGAAATTATAGTTTCTAATGCCAGTATTAAAGGCTTGAAAGATGAAGATTGGTGATTCTTATCATATCCCAGTCTAGATTAATACAGAAGAGAGACGCAACTTGGAGAGTGATGGTGGATTATTATAGGCTTAATCAGATGGTGAATGTAATTATAGTTGCATTGCTTGATGAGGACTACTTTGTAGAGAAAATCATTATAGCCCTTTGAATGGGTTATGTAGTTATTAAATAAGTGGACATTTTCTTCCTTTGTCAAGTAAATAGAAAATAGCAGAAGCCATTTGTTCTTACCTGGAAGGGAAAATAATATAACCTTTACTGTTTTGTCTCAGGGTCCAATCAATTGTCCAACTTCATGTTACAATTCTGTCTGAAGAAAATTTGGCTGTATCAGGGACCCACAGAATATGGCATTGGTTTACCATATTTATCACATCCTGATAATACAAGGAGAAAAAGAAGTACAAGAAACCCTGGAAGCCTTGGTAAGAATCTATGCCAGAGGAGTAAGGTATGTATTTTGATTATATATAGGTCTTATACCTGGATAATATGGAATTTTCTATTTCAAAGTGAAAAACAATTGTTCATTAGGCCTGCTACCACAAACGAAAAGGCATTATCCTTTGGAATTTTGGTGTGTATGTGTATTTTAGAGGTAACACATTTCATTTCTGAATTTGTTCTATAACCCTGAAAATTTCCAGAGCAATAGAAGAGCTCCCTAACTGGTCCAGACAAGCAGATGTGCCACTCTAATACACTAGCAAATCTTGTGATAATGAAAGCATCTGTGGCAGGTGGGGAAGTTGAGTAAACCTGTCAAGCTTCAAGAAGGCAGCCTATAACAGAGGGCCCTGAACATTAGAACCAAGATAATTTTCTTTGAGCAAGTATTCATTTTGAAAAGCAACTCTTATTTGCAACTGGCTCAGTATAAACAGGACCAGGGGATGAAGTGATTTACCCTGCCAACTCAAAGCAGCTTATGTTTTACTAACAGTAAGATGCCCTATTGAAAACTCATGTTAGGTACTATAAAATCCTTTTACTTTATGTAAGACTATGATTTACAAATTTATCTTACAGTGGGGGGATATTCTCAGAATACAATTATTGAATTAATTAATTGCAAGGCTTTGTTTCATGCTTCTCAAGTAATAAGAGAAAGTGTAACTTTTTTATTGGAAACTTTTAATGTACACATTAATGTGATTCATTCTGACATGCTTTTCATTGTGACATTTCCATATGTGCATTTAGTTGTACATTATACATATAAGTCCCCCCTTACCCTTTTGTGCACTTCCTCCCCACATCCCACCCCCCAATCAAAGACTTCTCTTCCATTTGCTTGTCTTTTTATGGTAATATTTTTCTGTATATCCTTGGGTTCCAGTTCTGTTTAAGACAGAAACGTTTTCTGTAGTGAACTTTCCTTTTACCTTGTCAGAACTATTACATGCATTTTCTAGACCATCTATAATAATAATAATATAATAAGACCATCTATAATAATAATAATAATAATAATAGACATCTATAATAAGACCATCTATAATAATCTTAGCTTTTTTATTATTATGTTCCAGTGTCTGCACAGGATTTTTTCCTTTTTATAATTTTGATTCAGATCCCACATACGAGTGACAACATGTGGTATTTCTTTTTCTGAGCCTGTGTTCATTCACTTAAAATAATTTTCTCCAATTCCATCCATTTTGCCACAAATAGCATTATCTCATTTTTTGATTGCTGAGTAGTATTCCATTGTGCATATGTACCACAGTTTTTCTATCCATTCTTCTTTGGTAGGCACTTTGCTTGATTCCATATCCTTGTTATTGTGAAAAGTGCTGCATTGAACATGGAGCTGCAGGTGTCTCTGTGGTATGATGGCACATCTCCCTTTTGGGTAAATTCCCAATAGTGTTATAGCTGGGTCATATAGTAGATCAATTTTTAGGTTTTTAAGATACCTCCATATTGATTTCCACAGTGGTTGGACCAATTTACAGCTCCACCAGCAATATAAGAGTGTTCCCTTTTCTCTGCAACCTCACCAGCGTTTGTTGTTATTTGTTTTATTGATCTTGGCCATTCTTATTGGTGTAAGGTGAAATCTCAGCATTGTTTTAATTTGCATTTCCCTAATGGCTAGGGATATTGAGCATTTTTTCATGTGTTTCATGGCTTTATGGGCCTCTTCATTTGAGAACTGTCTATTCAGTTCTTTTGCCCATTTGTGTATTGGGTTTTTTTTGGGGGGGGGGATATTTTTTCTTAAGTTCTTTATAAATTCTGGTAATTAGACCTTTGTCTGATGTATAGGATATGAAATATTTTCCCCATTCAGTGGGGGTTTACTTGACTCTGTTAATTGTTTCTTTTGCTGTACAGAAGCTTTTTAATTTCATGTAATCCCATTGACCTATTCTTGTTGCAATTTCTTGAGTAATTTGAGTCTGATTAAGGAAATACTTTCCTATGCCTGTATGTTGGAGTCTATTATCCCTATCTTGTCTTCTATTAGTTTTAAAGATTCTGGTTTTATGTTGAGGTCTTTCATTCATTTTGAGTTAACTCTCATGCATATTGAGAGATGCAGGTCAGTTTTCATTTTTCTGTATGTGGATGTCCATATTTCCCAGCACCATTTATTGAAAAGGCTATCCTTTTTCCAGTTTACTTGCTTTGCTCCTTTGTCAAAAATCAGGTGGCTATAGGTGTGGTGAGGTATTTCTGGGTCTTCTGTTCTGTTCCACATGTCTTCAGGCCTATTTTTGTGCCAGTCCCAAGCTGTTTTTGCTACCACTCCCCTACAGTATAGCTTGAAGTCGGGGATTGTGATTCCACCTGCATTAGTTTTGCAGTTTAGAGAGTTTTGGCTATACATGGTCTTTTGTGTTTCCATATGAATATTTGGATCATTTTTTCTATTTCTGTAAAGTCAGTCAGTGGAATTTTGATGGAGATTGCATTAAATCTATAAATTGCTTTTGGTAGAATAGCCATTTTTACTGTATTAATTCTCCCTATCCAGGAGCAGGGAAGGTCCTTCCACTTTTCAGTGTCCTCTGCTATTTCTTTCTTTAATGTTCTGAAATCTTTTTGTAGAGATCTGAAGGGTCTTTGGTTAGATTGATTCCAAGGTATTTAATTTTCTTGTGGGCTATTGTGAAAGGTATTTTTTTCTGAAATTTCCTTCTCTTCCTGTTTACAGCTGGCGTAAAGAAAAGCTATTGATTTTTGTGTATTGATTTTATATCCTGCCACTTTGCTGAAGGCGTTGATTAGATCTAAAAGTTTTCTGGATGAGGTTTTGGGGTATTTTAGTTATAGAATCATATCATCTGCAAATAAGCATAATTTGACCTCTTCATTGCCAATCTGTATCCCTTTGATTTCTTTCTCTTGTCTGATTGCCCTGGCGAGGACTTCAATTACCATATTAAGTAGAATAGGAGAGAGAAGACATCCTTACCTTGTTCTGGATCTAAGAGGAAATGGTTTCAGTTTTTCTCCATTTAATATAATGTTGGCTGTAGGTTTGTCATAGATGGCTTTTATAATATTAAGGTATTTGCCTGTTATACCTATCCTCTCCAGAGTTTTTATCATGAAAAGGTGTTGCACTTTGTCAAAGGCCTTTTGAGCATCAATTGAAATGATCATGTGGTTTTTATTTCTTGATATATTGGATTACATTAATTGATTTCTGTATGTTGAACCAGCCTTGCATCTGTGGAATAAATCCCACTTGATCATGGTGAATAATCTTTTTAATATGTTGCTGGATTCGGTTTGCCAGAATTTTATTAAAGATTTTTGCATCTATATTCATAAGGGAGATGGGTCTATAATTTTCTATCTTAGATCAATCTTTTCCTGGTTTAGGTGTCAGGGTGATGGTAGCTTTGTAGAATAAATTAGGGAGTGTTCCCTCCTGTTCTAAATTTTGGAATAATTTGAGGAAGACAGGTATTATATCTTCTTTGAAAGTTTGGTAAAATTCTGCTGTGAATAAATTAGAATCTGGGCTCTTTTTTTTGGGAGACTTCTTATTACCTTTTCTATTTCCGTATATGTAATGGGCTTGTTTAGGTCACTTGTGTCTTCTGGAGTTAGCTTTGGTAAGTCACATGTGCTAATAAATTAATCCATTTCTTCTGAACTTTCATATTTTGGGGAATAAAATCTCTCATATTAATCCCTGACAACTTTCTGTATTTCATTGTAGTCAGTGGCTATGGACCCGTTTTCCTTCATAATCCTTACTGTTAGTTTTTTCCTTTTTCTTTTTGATGAGATTGTCCAGAAGACTGTCTATTTTATTAATCTTTTCAAAGAACCAGCTCTTAGTCTTATTAATTTTTTGAATTATCTCTTTAAATTCTAGTTGAGGTATTTCTCCCTTTATTTTTGTAATTTCTTTTTGTGTGCTCCTTTTAGGATTGATTTGTTGTTGGATTTCTAGTGTCTTAAGGTGCATCATTAGGTCATTTATTTGGCTTTTCTTTACCTTGTTGATGAAGACACTTAATGCTACAACCTTCCCTTTAAAAACTTCCTTTGCCATATCCCATATGTTTTGGTAGGATTTGTTTTCATCCTCATTTGATTGCAGGCATTTTGAAAATTCCATTTTGATTTCATCAACAACCCATTGGTCATTCAGCAGAGTATTATTCAGTCTCCATGAGTTTGTAGAATTTCTGGAATTATTCTTGCTTTTGAGCTCCAGTTTTATTCCATTGTGATCTGATAAGGAATAGGGGATAATTTCTACTTTTTTGTATTTGTTAAGGGAGTTCTTATGAACTAGAATATGATCTATCTTAGAAAACATTCCATGCTGAGCTGAGAAGAATGTGTATTCCTCATTGTGTGGATGAAATATTCTGTAAATATCTGTGACATCCAACTAGTTTAGGGTGGAGATTAGATTTGATGTTTGTCTGTTGATTTTTCATTTTGATGACCTGTCTCTTGACAAAAGTGAGGCATTGAAGTCTCCCATTATTATTGTTTCTGGTCCAATAAAATTCTTTATATTCCATAAAGTTTGTCTTATAAAGCTAGGTGCCCAAGTGTTTGGGGTGTAAATATTTAGGAGTATTATTACTTCCTGATTGTTTGTTTCTTTTACTAAAATGTAGTGTCCTTCTTTGTCTCTTCTAATTAGTTTTGAATTGAAATTTAATCTATCTTATATTAGAATTGCAACACCTGCTTTTTTTGTCCCCTTCTCCCCCCGCTTGGCATATTGTTTTCCAGCCATTAATTCTCAGTCTATTGCAGTCTTTGTGAGTTAGATGAGTTTCTTGAACACTATATATTGACAGTTTATGTTTTTTCATTCAATTAGCCAGTCTCTGTCTCCTAATTGGTGAGTTAAGACCATTTACTTTTATAGTTATTATTGACTAGCATTTATTGTTATTCATCCAATTAATACAGGTTACTGCTTTATGAATCATGGTTGCTTTGTTCTTTTCTTGGATTGCACTCATCTCAGCTAACCAAGTCTTTGGTTTCCTGTATAGGGTTGTCTTATTTCTCCTGAATGTGGTAATTGATTTGCAATCCTCTATAGGGCTGGTTTGGTGGTTGCATTTGAATGTCTCGATATCATGAAATGTCTTATACTCCTCTTCTATTTTCAAAGATAATTTTCCTGGATATAGAAATCTTGGTTGGAGATTTTTTTTTTTTTTTGGATGTGAATTACCTGTGTCCGTGCCTTTCTAGCTTTCAATGTTGATATGGAGAAGTCTGCAGTAATTTTGATAGGTTTTCCTTTAATAGTAATATGGAGCTTCTTCCTTGCTGCTTGCAGGATAGCCTCTCTGGTTTCTAATGAAAGCATTTGAGCTATGATATGTCTTGGGGATGACCTATTTTGATCTACTTTGCATGGGGTCCCGAATGTTTCAGTTGTGTATGTATCCATATCCTTCATTATCTCTGGGAAGTTTTCCTTGAGGCTATTATATACTAGATTTTCTAGACCTTTGGTGGATCTTTCTTCTCCATCAGGGACAACCTGAATTCTTAAATTTCATTTTTTCATTCTGTGTGAGGTTTCCTGGAAATGTTTTTAAAATTCCTTTATTATTGTTTCCATTTCTGACTCTATGTATTTAAATTCTTAGATGGTGTCTTCAGAATCAGAGATCCTTAGTTCAGATTCATCCAGTCTCAATGAAAAGGATTCTTTTGCACAATTCAATTCATTTATTTTAGTTTGCATGTCAATGATCGTGGCTTAATTTTTCCTAATAATTTCAAGCTGGGAGGATAGAATGGACTCCAGGTGAGATACCTTCTTTTCAAGGATTTCAAGGGTGCTAGTGGTATTTGTTTTGATTTCTCTTAGTGTATTTATAACCGTAACTCTGAATTTCAATTCAGAGATTTCTAAGAGTTGAGATTAATTGTAGGAATTTGTTGGGGGTCTTTGGTCTGTGGGGTCTTCATATCCATCCTGGCCCTTTGTTTTCCTTGTAGGTTTACTTTGTTGCCCATTATATGGTCCAGGAAATAAATTTTGTCTCTCCTAAGTGTGCAGAATTTCTCTCTCTGTTATTCATTTGAGTTTGTGTGGTGCTGAACCTCTGGTGGTTCATTTTTGCTCCTCAGCCCCATATTTTATAGCTTCAGAACCCTAGTCAAGGATCTGTTGCAGTCTCTAAATTTAGTTCTGTCCCATTCAGATTCCCTCTGATCCCTGAGATCGCAAACACTAGGTTGACTACTGGGTGTGATGCACTTCCTTGGTTGTCTAGTCTGTGGGGCTCTTACTTTAGTTCAACAACCCTATTCTAATCTTAATGGGCTTAGTTGTTAGTCAGAACTTGTAGGTTCAGTGGACCATCAGCTGATGGCACTCTTATTGTCATCCTGAGCTCTCCACTCCTCAGTTTCCCATTCTCTGTTTCACTATTCCAAAGGGACTGGAGGCTAGGGAGGAAATAGATTCTATTTCTCTTCTGGGGGGTGAAAAGGGGAGAATATGGTGACAGAAGAGGGATAAAGAGGAGATAGAGAACAGAGACTAATAGAAATTAAAGTCAAAATTAAAATAAAGGTTAAAATTTAAGGATAAAATAATTAACTAAAATAAAAACACATATATAAACATAAGACAAAGAGAAGGAGAATAGAAAGAAGAGAATAAAAGAAGAAAGAAGAAAAAACACATACATACATGCTCCCTGACACACAAAAACACTTGTATGTTCTCACAAGTGGAATCTGAACTGTGGAGACAGTAGGGATGAAGTGAACACTGCAGAAAACAGGGTGGCAGTGTTTTCACACAATCCAGTTGTGTTAGGGGGTGGGGTTTAGCGCAGCTTTCCTCTGCTGTAGGTGGGTAGCCCCTCAATGTCCTGGGTTTCAGTGGGACACTATGAGTGCCCATAGTGTCTGTCCCATGAAATATTCTGTCTGTTGTAATGTTGGAGACACAGTGGAGCCTATGGGGGCCTCTCTGGAGTTCTCCCTGTCCCAAGGGCGCCAATTCCCCAATCAGAGATCTCTGCCCCAAAGCCTACAGCATGGAGGGAATATGGCTGCTATCATGCTTATTGCAGGGCTTTCCATCCACTTGGGAGTCCACCTTGGAGATCCAGATCCTGTTGTGGTCTCGCCACTCCCCCCCTGCAGCAGGTGGGATGATATCCAACCACCCTGGGTGAATCTGCAACAAGTCCAGCCGTGCATGGTGGTGCTCAAAACTGCCTTGGGACAAAGTTCACCACTGCACACTGTTTGTAGAACCACAGCCACGCTTTGCCTGTGTGGTACTCAGTAATCTCTGTGGACCCCAGACTACTCCACAGTGCAGTGGGACAACATAGAATCGCCTCCAGTGTGTCTGGGGTCCAGATGCATGTGTGCCTGTGTCTGCAAAAATTGCATCCACACAAGTGCCCCACCACAACAGGAGGGAGGGAGCTGCGCCGCAGCTCTGATCACACTCCACTGGTGCACTTTCCCCAGGACTCTCTGCATTCACTCCCCGCACCCACTTTGGGATGGATGGGATGATAATGTATCACCTCTTTAATCTGATGCCTACACTCCTGCGTGAGGGTCCTTCACCAACCCAGGGACTCCAGCTGTGCAGCGGGCATGGCTAGGGATGGTGATTCTGTGTGGCACCTCAAACTGACTCATCCGGAGCTTGTAGTCTGTGTCCCATGGGCAGGGTGCCAGTGTGATGCTAAGGATGCACTCTGTGTTGGGTCCAGGACCCCGTGGGTGTGTGGGCAAAGTCCCCTCTGAGTCTCGGGGATCCTATCCACCATCTGCAAAATGGCGAAATGATGACCCAGCTGCTGTCCTCTGTGTAGGTCCTCAGGAGGCAGATCTGCAATTTCAATGTTCATCTGGTTCCATCCACTGTCTCCCAATCTAAATTATCACTGTTTCTATCTAGTCAATGTGAGTTCCAAACCATTAGTCAAGGCTTACCTCTACTCCGGGACAGAAGGTGTGTGCTATCTGTCTGCCATCTTATCCAGATTCCTCTAGTTTCAGGGTGTAACATTTTTTGGTAGGATGATGTATTCTGACCAAAAAGTGAAAAGAAGATTACTACTACTTAGAGGGGGAATCCCATCAGGTGCTCTATAAATGATACTTATGTTTATTCCCTTTATTTGTGTACTCTCAGTATAACCAATGCCATAATGTTGATAAAATCAACAGTAACTACAGCAACCTTATGTAGGCACAACCATAAGTATCCTATGGAATAAACATTTGTGTTATCCTACTATGTAAAACATAAGGTAGAAACCTCTTTTTTAGGCCTATTTTGATGAAAAATACCAATTATAAGTATTACAGATAGCCTAAATTAATTGTTATTAAATGATCATTTAGGGAGCAATGACGTTTTCCAAAAAAAAAATAATTTTTCTAATGGATAATGAAACTTGAGGGTTTCTGAAATTGTACTAACAATATATCACAAAGCAAGAGAGCAAATAAGGAAAACCTCTATCATTTATTATTCTATAGTGGAGTTTAATCAGAGAAATGTCTGATTTGTTGGGTGGAAGCAAACAGATCAACATTTTCATCCTGATTCAGTTTCTTTCAGGCGTGGAGACACAGCTTGAATGAGATCTCACAATCAAAACATGCACTTTCTATGTGCTTTAATTTTCCATAATTTAAAAAAGGACAAAGATTTATCTTCTTTATTTATTGTGGCTACAATATATGCATTAGCCCAAATATTGTATTTAATCCAAATTTTGCAATCAAGAGAAGGTTCTACTTTTCTCACAAAGAATATCTAAATTAAAATTAATCACCTACATTTTTTCTTAAAGACAAGGTAGGAACATATAAGTCAATAAGAAGTAAATGTTCACTTTTCAAATTTCATACTAGATTTCTTTTCTTAAGGCTTGTCCATTACATGTTCAGTGAAGAAAATGTTGCATGTTTTTAGTTAAGTGGAAGAATTAGAATAGAAATAATTGGATAACTGTGCCCTTTAGTTTCCCTTCTAATTTCACTGTTTCTTAAGAAAACTTACTATACCAATAAAATAGATAATTTACAAATTTAGAATCCAAAGTATGCTTTGTAAGATTTTATTTTCTTATTGAAAGATTTAGAGATGATAGATGATAAGGTTAAAGTGAGATGGGGATAAAGTGGAAGAATAAAGGAAAATTGCATTTGTAGAATATTTCCTGTTAATGAGTTGTGCTAGTCCTATTTTACAGGTGTTCTCAATCTCATGAGTACTTTGGCAGACAAGTATTAATATTCTCAAGGAATAAGTGAGGAAATGGGGACTAACAAAATTTGAATAATTTGCCCAGTATATGCAGTTGAGTAAGTTGTTACCATAGAAACTGTGCAGTACAATAGAAAACAGTAAGATGCCCCCACATAGAAAATGTACAATATAATTTGCTATCATTATAATTTAAACATAACATAATAGTTATTAGGCAATTATTAGGGAGTCTAGTTACTTTAAATGCTGGGATTTAGCTCACTTGCTAGAGTGCCACTCTTCAATCTCTGAGGTCTTGGTTTGATTCCCAGCACTGCAACAACGGGAGAAGGATGTGGCATTTCACTCCTGAGGCAATCCCGAAAAACAATCAGCCATTGAAAACCCTATAAGGGTTGCTATGAGTCGGATATGACTTGACTGCGCCTACCAACCAACCAAGTACTTTAAACTGTTTGATGTCATCTGAAAAGCTTTATTTAAAAGATGTTCTACTTTCCATCATACATTCAGTTTTGTGAGTGATTTTTGAAGTGAAATGTGGATTTTCTACCCTTTACACACCAGTGCATGAGTTGCCAAATCTTTTCTCCTGTTTTGGGGATGGTGGTACCAAGGGGTTGCCATGGTGCTCTCTCAGCCCTGGTTGGTCCCCATTGGACATATAATATGAGCTGGAAATAAATCCTTGCTGTTTTAAGCTACTGAGATTTCAGGGCTGTTTGTTTCCATAGCATAAACTCATGCATCCTGATTGATACACATGGAATAGCTCATTGCTGTAGAAGAATATATAATATGGTTGTAAAACATGTGTGGTAAATGATTAAAAAATCTTATTTTCTGGTAATATAATGATTTTTTTCTTATCTGATATTCATTGGTAATGAATATCAAGCAGTTCAAATTGGCCAGTAAAATGAATTATCAGCTACAGTAGTGGGTCTAAATTTGGTTTTAGATAGTCACATATGATCTCTCTCTCACCATGCAAGACTGATTAGTCAGTGTCTTACCAGGCCCTTTGTGTATTGTGCAAAATGTGTGCAAACCAGAATATCTTCTCTATTGATCTTCTAAAAATTATCATGATAACTTCAGTTCATATAGCTGCACATATGCTATGTTCCAGGGACTATGTTAGGTGACAAACAGGCCAATTTTTTTTTTTTATGAAGGAAAGCATACTTAGGAAGTCTGTGATGAGGATAATGATGGTGATGATGATGATGATGATGATGATGATGATGATGATGATATTGATGATTTTGGACTGAGAAAAATAATGTATGAAATTGTTAGTGTTCTCATATTATTGGCCTATGAATTGTGGGATATGGCTACATTGTGGAATTTGGGGGCCCAGAGCTACAGAAAACAAAGGGACCTGGACAATGGCATGTGGAGTAAATTGTGGAATGTTGGAAGCTAAAGAGGACTTTGGCCTCAAGAGCTTAATTGAGTCTGGGAATGAAGTGGGCAAGATAAACTTTGCTGATTTCCACGTTTTAGGCCTTATTGAAGGGGAAAGGGAAAAACTTGTAGAATATGTTTTTATAAGCCTTTATACTTCAGTTGTAGGCTTTATGATAAGGGGCTTGAGGATATCAGAAAACTTCATAATAGCATCCTTTTATCTCCTGCCACTTTTGGTCCTATTTGGAAGTCATGATAGCCCATTTTTAAAAGCTGTTAAGTCTTAAAAAAAAGTTCAAATTGCAGTTGATTACCCTGACCTCGGAATCTCCTAATCTCTAATTCTTGCATGAAAATGTAACTAGCAGATGACTCCTGCTGTCTTATAATACGCTTATTTAAAAAAAAAAAAAAGCCCACTTATCAGGCACCGAGCCTTGATGTAGATATTTGAACATTATGAAAATGAATTCATAAGCCATGTCTGTCTGTCAGATGTTTTTAATTTAAATGTCCTGATGGATGATGAGACTCAGCATGAGGGCATACAAAATTGTCTTGTGAAATTTAAAATAAAGGTCAGGGAAGGAGGCTAGAAAAATTTTGACATTTAGTTCATAATGATGAGGAATTTAAAGTTTCTGGTGAAGAAGGGTTTTAATTTTTCAAATTTGGACTTTATCATTTAAAAGTGTGTTCCTATTGATGTTTAAACAAAATAATAGAGGTTATATATCTTCCCAAGATCACCGGTGGAATGCTTGTTGTTGTTAGGTGCCATGGAGTCGAGTCTGACTCAGAGCAACCCTCACAGGGTTTTGGGGTTTATAATGGCTAATTGTTTCAGGATTATTTCCAGAGTGGATTGCAATGTTCTCCTGTTTTTGCCATACTAGGGATGGAAACTGGGTCCTTAGAGAGTACGGAGCAGCACTCTACCATTTAGAGGTAAATTCAGTAACAAGATACCCATTTTGGAGCTTCTGAGTTAACTGTACTATAAGTTTTGCTTTTTAAATAAACACAGTTAGTCAGAGGTCCTTTGAATGTGGGAATATTGAAACAATTTTTTTTCAGATGCATACTGTGCTTCACATGTAGCACAACGTTTTGATATGTGACCTTCTACTCAATAACAGTGCTACTCTGTAGCTCTTGCATAGGATATCCACACACTTCTTGTTCATCCCCAAGTGGCTCATAGCTATGTGGAAGCCCACAATCAGATGTTTGCTAATTCTGGCCCGCCCTGCTTTAGCTCAAGGCTCAGAGAAGCTTTGTTTTGCTACCTTGGTAACTGTAGCAGCCCAAGTATACTGTCATTGTGGCAGTAGCATACTTGTTAAGACTGTCAAATAGGCATACAAGTAGGCTAAATAATCTGTTGAAGATAGTGAAGATGGTAATGATGTAGGATATTTTCAAATTAAGACATGTTAATGTGCAGTAGATTCAGAGATCAGATTTAGAAATGATTTCTTATGGATTCTTTCACTTTGTCTAGATCTTTCCCTAACATTCTTATTCTTCAATAGGCCAATTTCAATTTCTTGAAAAAGATTTTCCTTGTTATAGACTTCCCTAAATATCTTTCACATCCCATTTAACTTTTCATTTTTTGTTATGCCTTCAAAAAATATGTTAACGTGTCAATGAGAGTTTTGTTAATCTATTACAATGTGCAGAACTAAGCACTGCTGAAAGAATCAACTAAGTATAAGCTAGTTGAAGATACTACATTTATATGTGTGGAACATCTAAAAAGGATGGCAGTGTCAAGAACTGTGAAGGCCTAAGATTTATCTTACTTGGGAACTTAGAAGTAGGCTGCCACAGTTTCATGTATGCTGGCAGAAGATACAAGACTCTTAGGTCAAAGAACAAGACTTCATTGCAGAACAAGTCACATGAATATTAGCATGTTTGAGTCAGTTACCCTTGCCTCTAAGTCCCACAGAAGTGATACTGATGGACCAGATGAATACCTATATACTCTGAATTTTGTGACAGGAGGGGGATGCTATACTAAAGGGACCTGAATTTTTTATAATGGACAGTAAATTTACCTGCCCTTTGGTCTGGAAGGAGACACTATCTCCATCTTAATGACTGTTTTATGTACAGGTAGTTTTGTTACTGAAGATATAGTCTTTAAAAAAGAGCAGTCATTATTGTTGCTTATAAGATATGCAGGGCCATGGTTATGTTGTACAGCACCAAGGAGAATGATTAGATTTATACAATTTGGGAGTATGGCAGGAGAAGAATTGATGCTTTTGAATTATAGTGCTGGAGACGTCTATTGAATATACCATGGACTACCAAAAGAACCAACAAATCTGTCCTAGATGAAGTGCAACCAGAGTGCTCCTTGGAAGCAAGGATGGCTAGACTGCGTCTTACCTATTGTAGACATGTAGTCAGGAGGGACCAATCCCTGGAGAAGGACATCATGTCTGGGAGAGTGGCAAGTCAACAAGAAAAAGGAAAACTCTCCACTAGATGGATTGACACAGTGTCGGCAACCTTCAATATAATAAGGCTAGATTTCTATAGTCCAGGAGTTCAAATATAAACTTTTGTGGGTCAAGAGGAGCCATTAAAGGTAGTTGGGTGAAGACTTACACAAAAAGAACATTGTTTTAGGGAGCAAAAATGATAATGGTATGCTGGAATAGATGATGAATAAGATCTTCCAGATTACACAGATAATTCCTCTATTTCTGGTGTGGAGGAAGCAAGTAGAAAATGTCTCCTAAGTTTAAGAGATAAATGATTTAAGGCAAAGTTTTATGAAGAGATTGAACAGATTCTGTGGGTGTAGCTTCAATAACATGTAGGGGAGCTATGTGTCTTTTGATTTCTTGACTGCTGCTTCCACGGGTGTTGATTGTAGAACCAAGTAAAGCAAAATCATGGACAACTTAACAACAAGAACAACAACAAGAATAACAACAGGGAAGCTATGACTCAGAACAGGGGTATGACATGAATGACCTGTAGTTGTCCTGAGTGGTCAGTGTGGAATGGGTGCCTCAGTTAGCCAAATGAATGGCGTAGGAGGACAGTCATCTGCTTCTCACTTACTAGTCTTTCCTCCCTGTATCTTAAGAGCCAGAGGAAGGGAAATCTTTATCAAAGAGGCCAGTAAGGGAAATATGATGTTAAAATATTGTATAATTTCTGTTAGAGTGTGAACAAGAAGTTGAGGTAGAGAGTTCTCACACATGTAGTTGTGGATTTGGATGAGCTTCATTTATACAATGATGATTTGATGAGGACAATGGGGATGAGCAGAGCAGTGTGCTGGAAATGGGATAGGGAAGTTGCATTAACAGCTGCAAGTAGGAAGAGTGAGAAATCAGGATGCTTAACGTGGCATGAGGGCTAGAGTTTAGCTCAGTTAGTAGAGTGCTTCTTCACACTCTCTGAGGACCCGGGTTGGATCCTCAGCACTGAAGAAAACATGAGACAAATGTGAAAGTCCACTCCTGAGGCAGTCCTAAAACAATCAGCCATTGAAAACCCTATGAGGGTGTGTCAGACCTGTCAGACCACACCTAGCCCTCAAACACACATTTGCTGGGGTTTAGCTCAGTTGGTAGAGTGCTTCTCTACACTCTCTGAGAACAGGGTTTGATCCCCAGCACTGCAAAAATGGGAGAAAGATGTAGCAATCAACTCCTGAAACAATCCCCAAAACAATAAGTCATTGAAAACCCTATGAGGGTGGCTATGAATCAGACCAGACTCTAAGGCACCTGGCATGAATAATTTATAGGAATACTGAGGAACAGCGAACAAAAGGCCAGTGGGCAGGCATACCTAAATGTTTTAAAAAGAAAGTTGGTGGGGCTTTACTAAAATAAAATTGTCTTCTCTGGTCCCAGAGAAGATGGAATTTGAGCTTTTTATTGCCCCCATTTGGATAAAATATATCATCTTTGGTGGTAAGTAAAAGATAAATAAGTCAATTTTGTTTCTGTCTGAATGGTGAATAAAATAAAGCTATTAACATGATCAATTTGGTTTATTTTTTCATTTGACATACAGAACAGGTGCTAAAAAACATACCGTAGCTAATATTGGGAGAAGTCTAGTATAACTTCTAAGAATTATGAGCACAAAGAGAAGAAGAGAAGTATATGCAAAAGATACTATCATGGAAGTTTCAGTTGAAGGAAAACTTTGGCTGAAAATTGATAGCATACTTCAAAGTGAGGAATAAAATCATAATGCAAAAGTTTCAAAGGAGATACATTTTCTAATTTTAAGGCAAGATTGAATTTTGACCATTACAGGAGACTAAATTATCTAATTACTCTTCTGGGACCTGCTGTGAAACTTGAATCAACCATAGAAATTTTATTACCTATGAAGTACCAGAAATGTCAAGGGGCCTGCCTTAATTTTCATCTTGGAACCAGAAAATGTCTTACCTACAGAATGGACATTAAAAGATAGTAAAAGACAGAAATGAATTTTCCTCACAATTCTATTTTGCAAGTTATCATTGTTGAACATAATGATTACACAAAATTGATGTGGTAGGCTGAACAGTAGAATCTATAAAAGGAGAATTGGAAGGGTTCTAGAAGTTTACTGGACAGAGCATATGGGATAGAATATTAAGTCAAGCGCATCAAAAAGATGTGATTTAAGTAGACAATAAAGGAAAGCAGGGATTCCCAAGCACCCTAACACTCTCTGCAGAGGGCTGAATGTGTGTAGCCCTCTAAAATTCTTATATTGAAATCCTAATCCCCAGTGAGATGGCATTAGGAGGTGGGTCCTTTAGGAAGTAATTAGGTCATGAGGGTGGAGACCTCATGAATGAGATTAATGCCTTTAGGAAAGGAACCTCAATTCTCTCATTCACTTTTTGCCATGAGGCTACAAGGAGACAGCAGTCTGATCTTGAATGAGGGCCCTCATCAGGACTCAGCCACACTGCTACCCTGACCTCAGACTTCCAGGCCCCAACTATGACAATAAATTTATTTTGTTTATTATTCACACAATCTTGATACCTTATTATAGTAGACCAAACTGATATTCTCCCAAGCTATCCATAGATAAAGCTCAATTTTTATAAAGAAAATAATTAACAAAAATTTTTATCTTGTATGATTAGAGTTCAGTGTTCAAACAATGCTGAGTTAAACTCAAGAATACAGTTAATCAAAATGAAATATACAATAGCATTATTGACCAACATATACCATAGGCATATAAAGTATAAAATTGAGGCAACTACCATTTTTTTTCTAGGTTTGACACATACTACTACTACTTCTACTACTACTTCTACTACATACTACTACTACTTCTACTACTACTTCTACTACATACTACTACTGCTTCTACTACATACTACTACTACTTCTACTACTACTTCTACTACATACTACTACTACTTCTACTACTACTTCTACTACATACTACTACTACTTCTACTACATACTACTACTACTTCTACTGCTACTACTACTAGGACTTCTACTAAATATAAGGCATGGAGAACTCTTTCAAGGAGCTCATTGAACATACTTGAAATTTTATTCCAATTATTTATTTTCTTCTTGAAATTATTCTCTAAGTTTTATAAAATGCAAATGTATTACTTTGTAAATAAATATAAAATATTCCAGATTTCTTCAGTAATATGAGAACAAGGATGTCTGTGAGAATGTGGAAATATTTTCTGACATGATAACTGGTTAGTTGTTAAGGCAGTAACAAGTATGAAATAGGCAAATTACTCTGTTTTCCAGCTCAGTGCTTTCTTTGTCAGAACTTTGTCTGGCTTCTAGAGAAATAAATGTAGGGAAAATTCTCTGGTATGGGTCCCCTTTCTCCTATGTTGACAGTGGTAGCAAATAAGACTGTGCTTTAGCTATAGGGAAAGAAGGAGAGGACTGGAATGAAAAACAGTCAAGTGGGGGAGTCAGAAAACCAGGCCAAGTCACAGTGGTTTGCCAAAACAGGTTGCAAGCAAGCTACCTACAAAGTAACGTGGCAGCCATGGCTGTGGACTCTTTACAGGAGAATGCCAGCTTCATGCCCAGAGCACAGAGGCTTTTTCTGCTGGAGTCCAGACACAGAGCATCTGTCCCTAAGTCACTTATAATGAATTCCGTGTTTAAATTAGCAGCTATCTTAGGACACTTTGCTGGTGGGTGGGTTGGGGATACATCTAGAGTGTAACGGATTTGAGTTGTCAGTTTTCAGGTGGCCACAGTATCCAAGGCCACTCTCCTCTGTAGGGAATTCATGTGTATAGCAATGACAGTGATTGTTTCTTGACATCTAAAATTTTTCTTGGCAAAGACTATAAAAATTAAGCTTTACCCACGGATTCAGCTGAGATTTCAGACCATTAAATTTTTCTGATTCCTCTTTCCTTTCCTCCTTCCCCTTGCATTCACATGTTGTTGTCATCACATAGTTTGCAGGAAATCTGATTTTATTTATAAAAATCCTTATCTAACCATTCTGACAATTCCTGAGGTAGTGGCTACATTTTCTCTTTTCCTCACATCACTCTTCCATCCACCATAGAGTAGGGATAGCAGAGCCTTCCTGAACTTATAGGTCCTCAGTGGCAAAGTGGGAGAATTTAGCAGTCATAGTGAGAATGGGCCACTTTTGCAAACCTTCATGATGATAGATGATGCTAATATTCCCCAACACCTTTGGCTTTTGACTGCCCACTCTCCAGTACAGATGATTTCTAATACTGTGTCTTCAGATATAACTTGCTGAATTAATATTTGGTAGCTTCAGTTTCATACTTGTGTATATCCCATTTTGTCTTTTCTTTAGAACGTTATTTGTAGCTTGAGCATAGTACTATCTCATTTGTCCAGCAAGAATAGACTTGCTTTTTGAATTTGATAACAATGATCAGAGTTAGCATATATTGAGCTATATTTATGTGATAGATACAGTAGTAATTGGTTGCCTCCATGGCCTCCAATAATCCCCATCTTCTGGAATTTATGCCTTATGTAGTCCTGTACCCTTGAGTGAGATTTAGTAACTATGATATGATAATTGTTTGTTGTATTTGGCGACAAGTCTTGGGGTAATTTGCTACACAGCAATCAATAACTAATATAACTGTATATACATTTTTCAGCCTTATAATAATTCAATGAACAGGTATTATGATAGTATTCACGTGGGACTCTCTGGCATTACCTCAACTCGCAGGACCTACAGTTCCTTCTCTGCCACCTCCCAGTGCTGTCCTCCTGGTGGTCATCATCAAGGAAACAGCTTTCCTCTCTCTGCCCCATCCACCTGCCCTTTTGGGAATCAGCCCCATTTTGTTCTTCACTCCCCATTACTCCCAGTGCTCAGGGATTCAGAAGAAAATACTTTCTCCCTCTGGTAGAGCTCTGAAATGACCAAACTCCTCTTTAAGATGGTGCTAGATTAAGACGTTCCCTTGAGGTATTGCTATGCTTTAGAATATATTTTCTTCATAACAAAGGCATTAGACTATTGCGTGAATAATAGTTTTTCCACTTTTATGTATTTTTTGACTTCTTCTTCTTGTTCTTGTTCTTGTTCTTCTTCTTCTTCTCTTCCTCCTCCTCCTCCTCCTCCTCCTCCTGCTCTTCCTCTTCCTCCTTTTCCTCCTCCTTCTCTGAGCTGGGGGTTGAACCCAGGTCCTCCTGCTTGCATGCTTTGCAAGTGCTGGACCACTGAGCTGCACCCAGAGCCCTTGCCCCCCCCCCTTTTTTTTAACCTTTTGAGACAGGGTCTCGCTAAATTATGCACACTGCCTCAGGTCTCAAACTTGCGATCCTCCTATCCTCCTGCCTCTGCCTCCTGAGTCATTAGTATTACAGGCATGCACCACCATGCCCAGCTTTATGTGTTTTTGTTGTTGTCATTGTTCTCCTCCATCTTGAAACATTTTCTTCACAACCTGGGCTGGAGAGCCTGGCGTGGGTACAAAATAAAATTAGATAACCTCTGAGTTTGGATTGAAGGCCACTTTCTGGTGCATGTTTGGCAGACAGTATTTCCCCAGCATAGCCACAGTTTTGTTTTGGATGACTAATGCTGCTTTTTCTCTTCATTTCATATTATTTTCAAAAATGGGTATCTTCTTTTTTTTTCATTCCTGGATAATGCAGTAATCTCTTCTTAGTATTTCTCATGTCAACATTCCATTCTTCTGCAGCCCAGCCTGTCCCAAGCTACCCAGTGGGTATTTCTGAGATCCCACTTAGGTCATAGTGCAGCCTGACCATGCCCTCCAGCATATCTTCATTAAGCAATTGGAGAACACTTCTTGGGTTTAAATATTGATTGCTTAAATAAGTGAAAATGAATGTTTACAGTGAGGAATTACCAAATGAAAGCTGGATGTTGCCTATCAAATGTTTTAGGTTTCTGATAACTATCCCATGAAACCGATTTATATTAAATTACACTCAAGTGTGAGAAAAGGAAGGAAAAAAAAGCACAATTTCCAGTTGAGTAGTAACCTCTAATATGTTGTTGTTGTTGTTAGGTGCCGTCAAGTCGGTATCCGACTCATAGCGACCCTCTGTACAACAGGGGAAACACTATTGTCAGTGCTTCTCTGCTGTGCATAGGGTTTTCAATGGCAGATTGATTTTTGGGAGGGGGTTGCCAGGTCCTTCTCCCAAGCCTACAGCATCTGGTGTTCCCAGGTGGTCTCCCATCCAGGTACTAACCAGGCCCCACCCTGCTTAGCTTCCGAGATCTGACAGGATAGGATGCCACAGGGCTATGGCTGCAGGTCAACCTCTAATATAGTGATCTTTTATTGCTTGAAGAACCTTTGTAGTGATAGAAGTAATAGTAGAGGTGATGATAAGCAACTCTATAGAACACCTACAATAGGACATAGATTGCAACAAACACATTTTATACATTGTCTCTTTTAATCCCCAGAAAATCAAGCACAAAACATGCTACAATGTACATGCTAATACCATTTTACAACTTATAGCCTTATTTTCTCAAATTACCTTCTTTTTCCCCCAAAATTTTAAATCACTATCAGCACTATTTTTATCAGTGAATAAAAACTTCTTGTGTCTTACTCTTCACCTGTAGGCATGTGCTTTACAGTAGTTTAGGGAAATGAAATAACTTCTATCATGAAATATTATACTTCTCTAAATCAAGATTTATTATAGCTGTTTGCAACTTCCACTTGGGGGAATTTTCTGTCATACAAGTCAAAGAACTTCTATTTGTTCTGCCCAGTTTAGCTTTTCTCTCTACTTTGCTGGATACAATAAAATGATGTGACAAAAGGAGACATTAATATCCACAAATCCATCTCCCTACAAGTGAAAATCGGTAGCTTTTATGATTCCTTCAGCAAGGGGCTCCTTTTAGAAGGGAGCAGTAATTATAAATAATACCAGTAGCTGTGGCTATAGTAAATATAGTCCATTTGTCTTACATTTTTATGTGCTTTTATTTTCTCAAGTGAATCAAGCTAGAATAAAGTTCATAGTGTCTCTATTATACTTGGACCTGCCTTGAAAGCACCTAAAACCAACAATAACAACCATTATACTCATGTTGAGATGAGTTAGGAAGATACAAATCTAAGTAACTTAATTGCCTATTAAAATGTACCATAAGGAATTATCAATAATTAGTCAAGTTATATGTTCTTAAAATTCCTAAATTTCCTATTATTTCCAAACTCATTGTTTGCCTTAGAACAATGACATTGAGGGGAAATTTTAGATAACAATTAGCAAAAAGATACTGGTAAGTAGATCCCAATAAAATTTAGTTTTAAGTATGTGATCATATATACACCAATCCTCCCAAAATTAGTTCAGCCACTATGGAACCCAGTTTGGAGTTTCCTTAAAAAACTAGAAACTGAACTACTTTTTGATCCAGCTATACTATTCCTAGCTATTCACTTGAAAGAATGTAAGTCAGCATACAACAGGGATACTGGCACATCCATGTTTATTGTGGCACTGTTCACAAAAGCCAAGTTATGGAATCAGTTTAGATGTCCACTAATAGATGAATGAATAAAGAAAATGTTGCACCTATACATAATGGAGTTTTATTCAACCATAAAGAAGAGAGAAATTATGCCATTTGCAGGAATATGGATGGAACTAGAGATCATCACATTAAGCATAATAAGCAAGACTCAGAAAGACAAATATCATGTTCTCTCTCATAGGCAGAATTGAGATTTTAAAAAACACATGTAAGATATAGAAGTAGAATGGAGACCATGTGGAATATGAGGGGGACCACCTTGGGTGGAGGAGATGAGAATGGGTATTGGGAGTTGGGGGGAAATAAGCAAAATACATAACATCTATGTATGAAAATGTCATGATGAAATCCATCATTTTGTACAATGAATATATACCAGTTTAAAAATAAGTCTCCTAGAAGTAGAACATAGAAGAGTGGTTACCAGAAGCTGGGAAGGGTAGGGGGGAAAGAGGATACAAAAGAGTTGGCTAATTGGTAAAAATTTATAGTTAGATAAGAAGATTGAACTCTAGTGTTCTATAGCATAGTAAGGTGTTTATAGTTAATAATTTATTGAAAGATCACAGAATATCTAGAAGAAAGGATTTTGAATGTTTCCAGTGAAACGAAATGATAAATGTTTGAGGTGATGGATATGCTAATTACTCTAATTGGATCATTGCACATGATATATGTATGTCAACATGTTACACTCCACCACATGAATATGCACAATTATTCTATCAAGTATAATTTTTAAAAAGAAACAAAAAGAGAAGAAAAACCCAAGTACCCACATATTTGGTACTGTAGGATCATGTGTTTAGAAAAATTTAGAGAGGTCAACATCTTGGCTAAAGATATAAAATATGTAAAACAATCAATAAATTCTATGAGTCTATACACTCTTGAATCTTTCATTTTCAGTGTCTGTGTGCATTATATAAAAGCAATATGGAATAAAATGGAGTTTGTGAGAACTGCTGTTAACATTTTTTAAAAGTCAAGGTCAAGTTGAATCATACATGCTCGGATAAATTGCTTTCTTGGCTTTACCTTCCCAACCATTATACACTGAGACCCTCTGAAACCATGAGCTCCAATAAATCCTTTCTCTCTTAAGTTATTCTGTCAGGTATTTTGTCATAGCAATGCAAAAGCTAACTACCACACTTTCTATATTGTTCTAATGCACTTAATGAATTTGGCAAAGTTATCAAATCAGGAAACTCAACCTCCATTATCCTTTCCAGTCTTGACTACTTAGATGTCTTGTTAACAATGCTGTCAATTCAGAATCAACGGAACTTAGCATCTTACTCTTCCAAATTGGCTTTCTCTTGCAATATCAATCTTACCTGTGCTTTTATTCATAATAAAGTCCCTCCCCTAAACTTCTAGGCTTTTTACCTTACTTACAATTTGGATTCAACCTTCTTCCTGAGGTTTGCTTTATCATGTACCTTACATCCCATTTTCCTCCTTTCATCTCATTAGCTCAGAATCTTATCAAATCAGTATGTTTTCATAATTTTTACATAAAATTCTTTAGTATTACCCCATAGCAGATAGGCTAGTATCCAAAATCTTAGCCTGGCATTTAAGATATTTCACAACTTTAACTAAAACAAAGGTATTCTACATGATTTCCCTACAATTTTTCTCATATTGTACTCTGACCAACTTTATCTTCTAGTTGTCCTAGAAAATGAAACTCTCTTTCCTGCCTGTGTATTTTTACTTCTTGGATTCTCTTTCCTTCCATCCACCAAACTGTCCCTGTTTGAGCCCTCTGAATCTCCACAGGTCATGTCAGTACATTCCCATCACTCCTGCATTTCAAGTCACTTTGTCTTTAGTCTCTGCTTCAGTATTACTCTGTGCTCTTTTTTTTAGAACAAGACCTTATATATATTTCTTATGTCTCTCCTTCAAGCATATGCTAGAGACTTTTAGACATAATTAATTTTGAAAATGTTCAGATGAAACTACTCAGGAAAATTCAATATATTGATTTTATTGTCCCAAAATATGTTGTGATACCTTTCTCAGACCCAGTCTCTTTAGTCTCTGAGATATATATGTTATGATCCTCAAAGGTTGTGAATATTTTTGTTAATGGACCATTTCAACAGAGTTCTTGACAATACAGAGCCATTATTGCTTCTACTGGCCTAGAATAAATAGCAAGGATAATACTGTTTTCGTAGACTATGTATGTGGGACAGATTAATCTACAATTAGCCAAAGTTCAGAGGCTATGAAAGAACTGAACTTGGGGAAAAATTTCTGTCATGGAAGCTAAATTAATACACATAATTTGGGTGTTAATTTTATACCTATTAATTGTTGTTGTTGTTAGGTGCCGTTGAGTCAGTATCTGACTCATAGTGACCCTCATAGGGTTTTCAATGGCTATTTCAGGATTGCCTTGGGAGTGGATTGTCAGGCCCTTCTCCCATTTTTGCGGTGCTGGGAATTGAACTCAGGACCTCAGAGACTGCAGGGCAGGGCTCTACCAACTGAGCTAAATCCCAGCCCATACCTATTAATAGTGATATTAAACTTTTTCTTGGCTGGGAGTGGTGGCTTATGCCTGTAATTCCAGCGCCTCTGGAGACAGAGGCAGGAGGATCCGAGTTCCAGGCTGGAGGCTGCTTGCATAACTTAGTGAGACCCTGTCTCAAAATAAAAAGTAAAAAGTAGGTGGGGTGTGGCCTAGTGGTACAGCACTCTCAAAGGCATTTGTGTGGCCCTGGGCTTAACTCCTTGATACAGAAAAAAATGCATATTTTTTTTCATTGGACTTTTATCTATATTTTCAAATGCTCTAGATAGTCTGGTATCTACTAATAAAAAAATCAGTCTTTACAGATGTTCCCATAAATTACCAAAATGTCCCAGAAAATAATATATCTCTTAGACTATCTCTTGCATATAGAAAATAAACATCTGTACATAGTCTTGATATAGAAAATGCAATCATGTCTATGCTGGCTCAAATGGTTCCATCTGGACCAGAGAGTTAATTAAAATAGGAAGTTAAAAATCTCTATCTCTTAAAATAAGTCTAAGTTTAGCTGGAACTAAGAAACGAGACCTAAAGAAAGGAGAAATGGAAAATTACTTTTGATTCAGATATTGTACAGGTTGAGAATGACTCCTTCCAATAAGTTTTAAGCTCCCATTAGTTATTGAACTTTGACAATCTGCAATTGTAAGTCATAAAATAACTTAAGATAATACCAAAATTTTTTGAAATGGAAAAGCACAGGAAATATGATGTATAGATTAAAACAAAGAGTTCTGCTGCTCCATCAGCTCTAGATTTATTTTAGAAGCTTTCCAGTGTATGGTTAATGGGGTAGGGGTGAGAGGGAGGAGGTGTCACCACACAGGGTGATGGGAAAAGGATTCTTAGGAGACAAACAGATCTGTCTTCTGGGCCTAGCATTACCAAGTCATAAATACAGAACCTTGGGAAAAATATGTAACTTCTTAATATATCTCCTCATTTATATATCTGCCTTCTAATAGCTCCTCCACAGTGTGATAATAAGGATTGATGAAATAATATATGCAAATTATATAGCACTATGCCTGGCACCTGGGAACTTAATAAACAGTAACTCTTTTTCTTTCCTTTGGTAATAAAAAGTAATCTAGTTAGAAAATTATATGGTGAAAAATAAAGATTTTATTGTTTTTAAGAATTAGATATTTGAATTATCGTTAACATAAACAATGACATATAAATATATGACCATTTGGTCCCTCATATGCCTTTCCAATGAAATAGAATACAAACTATACGTGTGGTTTAAAAGTTTCTAGTAGATGTATTAAAGAAAATGAAATGAGGAATTAATTCTAATAATATGTTTTATTTAGCCCAATATTTTCAAAATATTTCAACATGTAATTAATATAAAACATTGTTAAAGAGATACTCTCCATTCTTTTGTAAATTTTATTAAATCTTTGAAATTCAGACTGTATTTCATACTTACCGCACATCTCGGTTCAGAATAGCCACACTTTAAGTGCTCAATAGACACTTGTGACCAGAGGATGATCTACTGGACCATGATGGCCTAGATACTTTCTGTGCAAGAAAAAGGGAAGAAGGCAGATCTCTGAGAGACTAGGGACTTCCCTGAAAAGGGCTGCTTTAAACTAAGAGGATGTTCATGCTGGCAGAAACCAAGACAGTGTTAACTAAACAAGGTATTCATCAGGATTCTTACTTTCATGCAATAGAACAAACCTTGGTTAATTTAAGCAGAAGTTAGATTTTTAAAAAGGTTATTAGATGGCTCTCGATCTCTAGGATTGTTGAACAATTGGAATTGCAGTAGACATAGTCAGAGACAAAGTCCAATTCATTCTGCAGAACTTGCCAATTGAGATAGCACTGCTGAGAATAAATATCTCCACTGGAACTGGCCCAGTGCTCAACATTGGACCGCAGTGATGATATTAGAACCCTACCATTGCTGTTGCCTGTAGCCATAGCACTGTGGCAAGCCATCCCAATCCCGTCAGATCTTGGAAGCTAAGCAGGGTGGGGCCTGGTTAGTACTTGGATGGGACACTGCCTCAGAACACCAGGTGCTGTAGACTTGGTAGAAGGACCTGGCAACCCATTCCCAAAAATCATTCCACCATTGAAAACCCTATGAATAGCAGAGAAGCACTGACAATAGTGTTTCACCTGTTGTAGGTAGGGTCACAATGAGTTGGATACCTACTTGATGGCACCTAACAACAACAGCACCATTACTGTCATCATTGGAAAATGGATGCAAATACAGTCTTTACCATCAATGTTGACAGAATAAATTCTGAGCATGCCTTGCTTTTCCACCCAGGTTCTACACCAAAGTCTAGAGTGGATGTATCTTATTGATATAATCTAGGTTATGTGACCTAGCTATGAAGAAAACTTGGGGAATTTTGTTTTTTTAAGTTCTTGAAGTAGGCAGTAGATACTATCTTTGATCAGGATTCATGGAGTAGGAAATTCCTCACATGTGGATTTGGGCAAGGGGTTCTTTTAGTCCAAAAGAAAGACAATGTCTACCTACCAAGTTTGGATCTTCCAGCTATCTAGTGGGATGGGATGAAGGCTCCTGAAGATTTATAAATTTTTTAAAAGTTAAAATTTAATTAAATATTCAATTTTTATATTGAAACTATTCTTTCCAATATGAGCATACTTTTGGAATTTGTAATACACTTGTAACTTGTGACTTCAGTTCTTGCCAACAGTATAACATGAGGGGATTCCTAAAAGCTAGGGAATAATGTTTATTTAACCTTCACTTTTTCTAGAAAGAATGCATTTAGATACAAAAAGATATTCTGAGAGCAAGTACATTGAACTGAGTGTTCTCATTTTGATATCTAAAATGACTTAAATATAAAGACAATTAGAGTGTATAGGAATTTGAGTAGGCCAATAAATAAATATTACTCTCTGCCTAAGTACCATTTGAGAAATAGTTATACAAGTATGGAAGACAAAGATGAAAATTCCTTTTATTGATGTCTTAAAGAATGAGGCTTAAATGAGAGGAATAAATGAAGTTGCAAATGTTTTCCTTGGTATTGATCTACCTAATCCTAATGTCACTGCTCTACACTCACTGCTTCAGATGGCTAGGAAAGAAAAGAGACTATATCCTCAGTATTTAAGAGACACAAGGAGTTCCATGTTATTTGTAATTCTGGTCTAATCATTTCTCCCAAACCCACCAAACAGTGGGTTAGCAATGGTGGTAATAAATGAGAAAATGGTACTGTGAACGTCTAGAAGCGTCTACTTGGAATCTTTCTAAAGAGAAACATGAAGAGTATGGGATAAATATTTCCCATTACAATCTCCTTTAAACCATTTGGCTTCAAAATTGGCCTATGGTTCCCCAGGGATGTGGTTATGGGCCCCACTTATCAAAGCAGTGCTATTAACTTCATGAAACCCTTCCCTCTTGGCGCAACAGGGCTCCGCTACAGAGCCTCTTGAGACTACTGGTAAATAGTGGAGGCTTTGGTTCAGAAGGCTTTAAAAATGAGTGAGAATAGAGTGTTACTGAAATTAATTCTAAGACCTTACTCTACCGAATGCTGAGAGTCATCTCATCATATTTCTCCTCCCATTATATCTAAATTCCACCTCACCAGAGGATATGCAATGAGATTGCATAACAGAGTAAAGATATTCCTATAACAAAATGCTACCAATATAGAAGTACCCCAAACCTGACTATCTGTATTATGCCATTATCAAAAGGCCAGGGAAAACCTAAAGTTCAAACATTAAAATCACAAGGAAATTAAATTCCAGAATTTTTAAACTCCAAGATAATTAAAGTCCCAAATCAAATTTTCTTGTATAAATAATAATTTTTCCTCCAACACTTCACATGCAATTAGGAATATTTTTTAAAAAATCACAGCCCCGAGCCTACTTGATGGCTGTCTTTATACACCTATTCCAGGTCCAGAAACCTTGTCTATAATATACCACCCAATACAAAATTATATATTTCTTTCAGGAGAAAGCCTGTGGTCAGTGACATGTGGTCAAGTGAGCCAGATAACTCAGTCACTCCTCCTATCTGGGGATCTGGAGGGTGTTTGATGAGGCATTTTCATCAAATCCTAGGGCATCTTTTATGTATACTAGTATCTACTATTGAATTTAAAGGATTATCCAAATTAACTGTTCCTTAAGGCAATGATCTTGTCCCATTGGACCAAATTCCCACATGGCATTTAAAATCATTCCATTGTACCTCTGTGCAGGCTCATGTGCTCAAAGCCACCACTAAAATGGACTGCTTTGAAGTAGGACACCATTCTGGATCATTTGAATGGTTTCTTGCATTGTTGTTGCTGTTATTAGGTGCTGTAGAGTTAGTCTGACTCATGGTGACCCTATGCACCACAGACAAAACACTACCTGACACTGTGCCACGCCATGGCACTATGTCAGTGCTTCTCTGCTATTCATAGGGATTTTGATGGCTGATTGTTTTAGGAGTGGGCTGCCAGATACTTCCCCCAAGCCTGCAGAACCAGGTATTTCCAGGCAGTCTCCCATCTAAGCACTAACCAGGCTGGACTCTGCTTAGCTTTTGAGAGCAGATGGGATCAGATGGCAGGGTTGATATAGCTGTAGACTTCTATGCATTATAGAATAATATATTCTTACAATTTTATTTTGGAACTTGATACATTTTCATGGCCATGGCTCAAAATGTAATCAAACAACTTTTTGAAAAACACATCTTATGATGCTTGTGCTATGTTCCCCTTTCTCTTTTTGTAATAGTAGAAGTCAAATTCTGCAATATTTGAAACATTAATTTTAATGATAACAAAGCTAATGAGCATTGCAGGAATCATTCCCCACTGATTTACTGTCCTCTCCTCTTGAAGGCAGAGGGAAATGTCACTACAGTTTTTCCTCATATATTTGGTTAAAATAAAAAAACAGCTGATGAGTTCACACTCATGCATACCATCAGGAGTATTCCTATCTCTAGAGGAAACCAAATTGAAGGCACTGAAGATTTGAATCTCTTCTCTGAACAGGTGTCAACCAATCTGGGAGCACATTTACAAATGGCATCCTGCTGTCAGCCCATGACGCCTGGTTATTTTTTCTAATCTTCATGGGAAAAGGTTCCATCCATTGGGATAATTGTAGCTTTTTAACACATTTCACTGTAATTAGTGAATTTGCATGTCAGTGTTTTCTTGCATATTCCCTGATTGAATGGAAACGGGTTTAATTCTCCCCATGACCCGTCAAAGATAAAGAATTTGTTTACTGTAAATTGCACACCACTCACTCTTATATGCCATCTGCCATACTTAACTGCACAGTGCTACAATTTTCTAATAATAGCTCTTTGAACTTAAGAAAAATAGTCAGAGGTGTTAATCAGATATGCTAGGGGAATATTTACCTCTCTCTATCAACCTTTTACTTCTTGGTGGGAGTTTTATTTTAATATATTAACATGGCATTGTACTTCTATCAAATATTGCACAGCCAAGCAGGGTTCAGAGAGTCCCGTAAGTGGCTGTCATCTAACATAAGTGTGAGAGGTACAATTATAAGAAAAGGCAGAAAGTTTTATACTTCAGAAAGTAATTAGATTTTTAACACAGTTGTTTATGGCCAGGCAGCTGGGCAAATCTATGAAGCTATCCCTTATCAGCTGCCTCACCTCCTTTACTATTTTCTCCTCTTTCTTTCCTTTTCCATGAAAATTTTGAGTAACAATGAAACTGTCTGTTTTTGACTTATTCCTTTCGTTTTTTATTATTCTAAATAGTTCTTACCATATTAGAAACAGTAACAAAGTTACTTAAATGTGTTAACCAATACACCTTGAAGGTTAATAGTCCTATGAAACAAGGCCTTCCTTCAAACAAACAAATTGCTGAAATTCATCCACCAATGGCACCATTGGATAGATGCTAGAAGGTTCCATTGGATAGAAGAGCTCACAGCCCTTTATATTGTAAAACCTGCCTTCCAATGAAATATCTGCTCTTATGGAGTAAAACAATTAATATTTTCTTTATAAAAATGAAATAATAATGACAACTAAAAGCTCACTAAATTTCTTTTTTTTTTTTTTTTTTTTTTTACAAAGTACAACAGACCATTGCTCCTTGAGAGTTTTGGTTTTCTCTGAGGATCATCTTAGAGGACATTGTATGATGGAGAAAAGCCAGCTGGCTGGACTTGAAGGGCAGGCCAAATCTCTCTCAACATTTAATATTTATGTTCTCAAATATATCTCCAAACATTTGAGGTTATTGATGTTACAACTTTATTTTGTTATCTCTGAGTCATTGCACTGCCAGAGCTCTCATTTAACTAACGGTGATGAAGGAACATCATAGATAGTCTGTCCCACAGAGGACAAGCTGTAAACTTTTCCTCTGAAATTTATCTTTTGTACTTTGATATTTTTGTTACCAAATGTACTCTGTGCTTCACAAGCTTGTGGATAAAATGGAATTGCATTTATATTTACGACCAAATTTTAATGGCTTTAAAACCTCACCTGGCCTACTAGCAAATTCTCCTCAAATTTTTCTAAGACTCTCTGGGGAGGCTTACACATACCCATGAGTCAGTTATTTTAGAAAGAACAGAGTGGACCCCAGTGAAGCTGAAATCCCAATAACTTTATCAGATATGCCCAGTCAGGTACCCCTAAGTTCATTGGAGCCTCATGTCCTTCAGTTGCTGAAAGCAGTTCATGGGATTCAGAGACATGGCTTAATTAAATGAGAGACATGGCTTAGTTAAATTATCTTTTTCTCTTCATCCTTATGCCTCCCTTGGTGATCCTTTCACTGAACCTCCCACCTTGAATCCTCATCCAGTAACTTGGTTTTCTCAGTGAGGAGGAGGAGATTTCCTGCCTCAGTTTGATACTGATTGTACTCAGAAAGGAGAGGACCGGCACCAAACTACATGGGACTCAGTTTTTATTAGTTATGATGGTTTGACTCCGAATGCTGTCTTGTTCAGTTCAGGGTACTGTAACAAAGTACTATAGACTGACTGGCTTATAAAAAACAGAAATTTATTTTTCTCATAGCTGAAAGCCTTAAATAAAGGTGCCAGCATGATTGTATTCTATAAATAAACCTCTTTCAAATTGCAGACTACTAACTTCTATCTTCATGTGGTAGAAAGGTCGAGAAAACTCTCTAGGCTCTCTTTCACAGGGGCACTAATTCCATTCATGAGGTTGCTACCCTCATGACCTAAATCCCTCTGAAAAACACCATCTTCTCATATCATGTCATTGGGTGCTGAGGCTTCAACATATGAATTTGAGGGGAACAGAAATGTTCAGTTCATTGTAAGTACACATACAGAGTATTTCTCCAGACATACTCACAGCACAAGAATGACTGAATAGGGGTTGTGTTTCAAAGCTAATCCAAAAGGGGATCTGACAGCAACATTTCCATCTAGAAAAAAAGTCCCAACCCGTTCTTTCTTATCGTAAATTTTCAGTCAAAAATGCTCATTGTTCTTTGCTACAAAAATATGAATTTATGTCTTGAACTTTAGTGATACTGATGTTTTGGTGAGCAGAGAGAAGAATAATGATGGTGTAGATTATTTTCTTTATCTTCCAAGAGATTCTTGTTTTCTAAGTTTGTGCATTAAATGGTACATTGTTGTTGTTGTTGTTGTTAGGTGCCTTTGAGTCCGTATCCGATTCATAGCGACCCTCATAGGGTTTTCATTGGCTGACTGTTTCGGGATTGCCTTGGGAGTGGATTGCCAGGCCCTTCTCCCAAAATGGTACATTAGGTGAAGGGGTTTTCCCACTTCCTCTTGAGCCAAATAAAGCCATTAGAGGAAGAAATAGCATCTCATTTTTATCATTTCTTACATCTAATGTCACAGTTTTACTCAAGTAAACCTCTTGAAAATGATTGTATTATTTCTGATAAGATGTGGTAGATAGAGAATTAATGGGTGGATGTATTTGAGATATGCCAAAGTATATATATGACATCAAGACAGAAGGGAAATAAATGAGTTGGGGTGAAGGTCCTGTCATGTCAAGAATAGATGTGGACGATAGTCTCCTGTGTTCAAACTCAGAGCAATAATTTATTATAATGAAAAATGGCTCAAATTTAACTGATAAAAAGACCTTAAAATTACATAGTAGGTTTTCCTGACTCCCTTTCCTCTTAACTGTCCATGTTCTTGTATTTATATTTAGTTAGTATGTACTTTAATTAGGTTAGGTCTTAAAAATACCAGAGTGAATTAGGTACAAATCTTTTTCTTGACAAAAGGAAGCAAGATATGTTAAACACACACACACACACACACACACAGAGAGAGAGAGAGAGAGAGAGAGAGAGAGAGCCCACATTGCACATAATTAACAACATGAAAATGTCTGGGATTTCAACATAGTTTGATGTTGATTCTTCTACTGCTTTGGAGATGTTAGCAGAAGACCTATGATCCCTGAGTCAGAGAAAAGAACTTTATTACTCATAGCACAACAAGTCTACATCAGTTTCTGGTTCCCACAGATTTCTTCCCTAACCCCACCAAGTTCCATGGGGTAAAGTGGCCCAAGTAAATGTTCACATGGAGGGATTTCATAATAGGTAACACACCTCAAGCCTAGGAAGCTCTCAGTCTAATAAAAGAGGATATTAGCAAAGTTGAAATATAAGAGACCAATGGAAGATGGCATCTTCATACTTATAACAATAATAGCATGACCCATTCTGTAGAAAAGCTGAGAACGCCACAGAGGAGGCCTCAGCCTCAACAGCCTGGAGGAGTCTAGGAGCAAGGGAAGACACATTTTAACTTGATGTGGAGGGGAGGAATCAAAATCAGACAAAGGAAACTTCAGAAGCACAGGAACACCTGCCCCAGCTCTAAGATTGCCTTCTGATGTGTGTATTGGCTTCACACATATGGCGTTCTCAGCTATGCTGACTCCCACAAGATGAGCCAGCAATTGAAAGTTTCTGTGGACACGAGTGCTTTGGAAGTAAAGAACTAGCTCCCTGGTGTACCACTGGGGGATCTATTTCTCTTGGTAATCTCAGTATTTTGCTACTCCTTAAAGCTTCCTTTGATGGTTTTATATGGTACATTTAAGGGAACACTTCCTTTTCAAAAAACAGAACAACTTGCTTTCACCTCCTGTACATCATATGCTTGTAAGAGGGCCCAGCCCAGTAAATAAAATCATGGAGACAGAATTTTAGAGCCACAAAACTCTTAAAGTCATCTCATTGATTCCTACTTCTTTCATTTCTCATTTTTCCCAATTTACTTTTTCTGTCAGTCATGTCAGTGGCTTACTATGTATATTATATGCTGGGGATGCAAAAATGAATAATGGCCTTTTTCCTGATGTTTCTCACAGAATGGTAGGGATGCAGAGTGAACTTTAGTCAATTACAACATGCTGAGTTGAGTTTTAAGACAGAAGGAACTGTAAAGTGCTGTGTTCAGGGAACTTGATTCAGATAAGGTATCACAAATGAGTTTCCAGGAGTGATAATTCCTGAAGGATGAGCATGGGAAGAAATGGGTGGGGAGGAGGTTAAGCTGAAGATGTAAGTCAGACCAATCAAGGGCTTTCTGTGTCATGCTAAGGAGTCTGGATTTTTACCACAATTGGTAACAGGGAACTTCTGAAGGATATTTATCAAGGGATTGATGTGATTGGATTTGTGGTTTAGAGTGATTACTTTGGTAGTGAGGTGGAGAATAGATGAAGGGAGAAACACTGAAGGCATGGAGAGCAATTAAGACATCATTACAAATGTAGGCAAGAGATTGATGAGGTGCTGCCTCATATCATTTGCATACCATTGAAAAGAGTATCTGGATACTAGCAACAAAATCAATATAATTCATACAAATTGGAGAAAAGTAGAAGCAAGCACAAATTCAAAGATGATTCTGAGGTTTGTGATCAGGTGACTGTATAGATGGGCTACCATCAAAACAAGATATGGAGAAAGGACATTTGGGACAAATTTGAGATTAGTTCATATTTTGACTTAATCATCTCTGGATCACTATATAGAAATGATACGTAGGTTTGTATATATAGATGTGAGAGCTCACTTTTATTCAGTCTTTTATTGCTTGATCAGTATTTATTATAGTTTTTCATTTATTCCTGTGACTTCTTTTGAAGTCGTCATGCTTGAGCAATGGACAGGATATTGCAAAGCATTTGTGGTTCTCTACTTCACTGAGTACATTTCTCTCATCCGAATATTCATACACCTAAAGGTAGATTTTTTTCATGTAAATGTTTGCTTCACAGTGAATGGGACTTGAAATTATTATAAGATTCATACCTTTATATGAAAGGAATTTAATTCAATGGTTTTTATGACAAATTTTTAAATAGCTCTACCACATACTGTGTATTACTGCATCTGCTATATTTGAAAATTATAATTCATATAATGATAACAATAATTTTTATTCTTTGGTAGTATTTGAACAATTTGGTTTCTACATTATATTTATTCAACATGATTTGTTAAAAAATAAGACATATCAATATAGACATTTTATACATGTAAAAATTATTTTTGTGTTTCATTTCACATTCACTGTTTACTCCATTTGTATAATTCAACCTTTTAACAATTGCAACCTTAAAGTTATTAGTAACTTAAGGTTTGCTTCATCTTAAGTATTTGGCTAACAAGTGAGCAAAGATTTATTTTTAAACATACTTCTTTTTGTAAATTATCTGTAGACATAGAGGAATGATTTATTTCCATTAAATAAATTAAATGCTGCCTCAGTTTTGGCTTTGAATCAAATAAAGAAAAGATAAGTCACAGTTCATAAACAGTTAGGACTGAAAGAAGTAATTAAGTTCAGTTAACTCAATTTATAGATGAGTTATTTAGGGAAGTTAAGCCTCTTCCTCAAGGCCCTAGGATTAACTATTTTATCTTACCTTATTTTATCATTCTGCCTTATGTTAACTATCTCCTTTCTGGTTTTCTGCCTTTTTGCAAATTGTACTAAATGTAGATCAAGTGGCCAATACACGTAATACACAATTCTCAGAAAGTATCCATCATCCATAAATTTTATATTTGCATTAGGTATAAGTATAGTCATTATTTCCTCTTCTATTTCTCTCATGCCCTGAAAACATTAAAAATTCACTAATTTCCTTAAATTTGATGTCTTACAGTATTTTTTTTTTTTGCTGTTAAAGAATACCTGAGAATTAGTAATAGAATATTTTTTCTCATAGTTCTGAAGACCTGGAAATCCAAGATGAATGGGCTGCCATCTTGCAAGTACTTTCAGCCTTATCTCATGTAGAAAAGACAAAGAGAGGGAGGGGGAAGAAGGAGAGAAAGGTGTGGAGATCAAACTCATAGCCTCAAGTTCTTTTATAATCTGCATGAATCCATCCTGAGGGCTCCAACCACAAAACCTAGATGCCTCCAGTTATACTTTACCTTCCAACATTATTACATTGAGGATTAAGTTGCCATCATATGCTTTCTGGAGACTCAGTCAGCATTTGCTCTTTTTGTTGTTAAGTGCCTGCAAGCCAGGTCCAACTCATAGCAACCCAATGAACAACAGAATGAAACACTACTTGATTTGTGCATGTGTACAATGTTATGTTTACACTCATTGTTACAGCCACTGTGTCAATTCATCTAGTTGAGGGTCTTCCTTTTTTTTCGTTGCCCTGACACTTTCCCAAACATGATGTCCTTCTCCAGGGATTGGTCCCTTCTGACAACAAGTCCAAAATATATAAGATGCAGTCTAACCATCATTGCTTCCAAGGAGCATTCTGGTTGAACTTCTAGGATGGATCTGTTGGTTCTTTTGACAGTCCATGGTATATTTGATATTCATCTCCAGCACCATAAATCAAAAGCATTAATTGTTCTACTGTCTCCTTTATTTGCTGTCCAGCTTTAATGAGCATATGATGCAAATGAAAAATACCATGGCATGAGTTGTTGTTGTTAGATGCAATCAAGTCGGTATCTGACTCATAGTGACCCTATGTACAAGAGGTGAAACACTATTCTCAGTGCTTCTCTTCTATTCATAAGGTTGTCAGTGGAAGATTGATTTTTGGGAGTGGGTTGCCAGGTCCTTCTCCCAAGCCTACAGCACCTGGTCTTCCCAGGTGGTCTCCCATCCAAGTACTAACAGGGACCAACTGTGCTTAGCTTCTGAGATCTGACAGGATTGGATGCCACAGGGATATGGCTGCAGGCAATGGCATGAGTTAGGTGCACCTTTGTCTCCAATGTGACATCTTTACATTTCAACACTTTTTAAAAGAGGTCTTTTGCCAAAGCTTTTCCCAATGCAATGGATCTCCTCATGTTTCTGTGGGTGTTGATTGTAGAACCAAGTAGAGCAAAATCTTGGACAACCTCAAATTTTTCTTCATTTATCCTAAAATTTCTTACTGATCCAGTTGTAAGGACTTTTGTTTGCTTGATGTTGAGATGCAATCTGTACTGAAGGCTGTGTTTTTATGCTCTATAAAATTAAGCAAGTCCTCTGTAGGACAGAGTTTTTTCATCCAGATACAAAGGTTATCTCTCCATTTATTTATTTATTTAGTTTTTGTGGTACTAGGGGTTGAACCCAGGGTCTTGTGCTTGCATGCTTTACAAGTACTGTACCACTGAGCTGTACCCCTAGCCCATTTTAAAACTGTTTTTGAGATAGGATCTCGCTAAATTATGCAGACTGCCTCTGGTCTGGAACTTGCAATCCTCCTGTCTCTGCCTGTCAAGTCTTTGGGATTACAGGTGTGAACCACCATATCTAGCCATCTCTCCATTTATTTAATTTGTCATTTATGTTTCAAAGTTTTCTTCACTTAGGTCTTACACCATTCTAGTTGTTTTTTTCTAAGCTATTTATAATTGTTATTATGAATAGGATAATTTTGAGGCTACATTTCAAAGTAGCTATTGCTAATATATAAGAAAACTGTTGACTTTTGTATATTTTATCAAACCACATTACTTAAAATTTTATTTTGTCTATAGCTTGAACTTCCAGTACAATATTATATGATAGTGATGGTAATGGACATCCTTGCCTTCTCTGATTTTTAACACAAATGTTTGTAATATTTCATATGTAGTATGATATCTTCACTGGGGTTCTGATCAACACATTTCATTATGTAAAGGAAGATTTTATTTTTCTAAAATTCCTAGAGAGAAATTTTGTTAAAATTTCAAATAGATCTTTAATTTTATTATAAAGTTTTGGACAGTTATTGAATCTTCTGATAGTAGTTTGGATTTTCTTTTGAACCTGAGAATTATTTTAAAAGTTTTAAATTTTTCTAAGTGGTTAAGCTTTTTGACTATTCATTGGTATGTACTTTTACTTCAGTGTAGTCCAACACTTGGCCTATATAATTTCTACTCCTTTAATTTTATTAACATGAATTTTACAGTCAATAGACGTGAGTGTGTGATTATTGTTTGAAAGAAATGGATGTCATCTCTTTGGTACAAGGTTCTTTATATATACTGGGGGTGCCCAAAAAGGTACACACATTCTAAAACAGATTGCTTATGTATTACTTTTACAAGTTGAACTGAATTAGGTAGCAATGTATAATATGATATTCTGGATTATATTTCTACTATAACATCAGAAAAAGCATATGACACATTCTTAAAACAGCAATAGGACTCATTTTCATTCCAAGATGTTCAGACCTTTTATTTTGCCACCCTTT